>JASDQU010106970.1:41669-57535 GCA_032191745.1 Picea mariana | reverse complement strand
TATTTTGATAAAAAAACTATGAAAGAAAAAAAAGAGTTAATATATTATATATTTATAATTTTATTTTTATTTTTTATAATGTAATTAAGTAAGATATTATATATTTATTGATATATTAATTATATATAAGTTATGGATTTTATAGAATCTTAAGTATTTGAATTCTGATACTTGTTTTCATATTTATAATATAAATGATCATAAAATTAATCAACATTTTTAAATTTTTCATTAATTTAATAATTATAGTTTTTTCTTTAATCATAGTTTTTTTTTTTTTATTATTTTAAGAAAAGGTTATTGGATTTATGTATTATCACCTTAAAAGTACCTTACCCAAATTTTGACTTCCATGATACTTTGTGTACATTTATTAATATTAATCCTAAGTATGAATTTAGATATTAAGTGTGTAAATTTTGCATAGTATCCATAGCTCACATTTTTTATATTGTACCCTTTGGATCACATTTTCATACATTGTGGTTGGTTATTTTAAGAATTGTTATAGTTGGTTATGTTAAGAATGGCTGAAATGTATATGATTTTGTTATAAATAGAATATTTTCTTTACAAATATTAGAATTGTTTTATTTTATTTTAAGCAAGTAGTTTAACTTTATTAGTAAGACATGTAAATATGAGGGAATATATTGATTTCTTTGATATTCTTTTAGATGTTAATCATGTAGTCCCAATGATGGAAAAAAGTAAATTGTATCTAAATATGTAAAATAGTAAGTTGTATATAAAGGTGAATATTTTGTAATGCATTGTGGAATATTTTGCATCTTTCATTCAAGTATGATACTTTTTTTTAATGATTTTTTTTTTATAGGAGTTAAATATCGATACAATTAGCGTAATAAATAATGAAATTATTGCAATATGGATCTCGATATTTTTAGTTTCATCTAGTTTTATTTTATCATTTGTATGCACTATTAATATCAAGGGAAACAATGTTCATGAGGACATCCCATCACATCGTCTAGAGTGCAAGATCATGCACCCCTCATCTCATAGAGCTTTTGCAAAGCTATCATAGAAAGACAATATATTTTGGGATCTAATTAGTGGCATTCATAAGGGACTAGGGTCCATTTTGGAGTGATAAGGTGATAAGCAAATCTTTCCAATACTTAGAAAACCTGTTGTTTGGGTGTAATTCAGTGAGCTTCTAGAGGCATCAAGGAAATCCTAAAAACTACTCTAGATGTAATACACATGACCTATTAAAGGTCCGAGTCAACATGGGAAAGTATGGAAATCCTAGGTAAAGTTCATTAGAAATAGTGATGTAAGAGGAAGGGATATTTAACACTTATGACCCTAGTCCTCCATAGGATGCGTCTTCTCTTCTTTTTTCGTATTAGTGGTAGGAAATGAATTATATTATGCATATGCATATGCATACGATTGATTATTAATATGTTTATTACCTTGAGACTTAATATCTTGACTATAAAATTCAAAAACTCATAATATAGGCCTATCAATTCTAAGACATATGTGATAGTAAGTACATATAAGAGATAGGTTTCATAAACAAATACATATTATGAGAGTAAATAAAACTTTGATTTATTACATAACTTTGAAAAATAATAGGAAGCTTTATCTATGAAAGCCAAAAACATAGAACTAAGAATTTGTCTTGCAACTTTTAGGAGTACCTATGACCCCTAAGTGTCAAAGGAAACTAAAATTCATTCATGAGACTATAACCCTAACCAAGTAGGTCATACTATTTTCCTTAGAAGAAATGGCCAACATCTTTAAAGACTGGGTTGTCAGCCAAGGTCAAAATCCAAGCATTTATCAGGGTTGAGAGAGGAGTTAGAGTAGAAATAAAGATAGGACCAAGATATTTTATCCAATGTTTATGAGATAAGAGTGCCCCTAGATATTATGAAAAAGGTTTAAAAATCCAAATTACTATAGTTTATAGGTCAATATGGGGGTTAGGCAACAAAATCTTGGGTGATAGGTGTTAAGGGAACACTCAGTTTTAATACATTCACTATTGTTGTTAGACATTATTTTGGTCACTCTAATGATGACCCTACAGGCATGTGTTCAGGCCCTCAAAACAATCTTTTACATGATGAAAATGACTAAGTTCTTCCCCTACAATGCATATTTTTAGAATGACGTCGCAGGCTAACAGTGGTACATAGTGCGAAAACCCTTTATTTCCGCAGGCTACTCTATTCCTAGCTCACAAGATTTCTGCATGTTGCTATATAGGCAGAGTGCGATGATGTTTGAAGCTAATAAAAGGAATAAGTTTCACGAAGTTTCTAGAAGGAGAATCTTCTATAATGTGAGGTGGCATCTGTATGGTTGTGGTCTTACTTGATTCTCTGATTTGGTGGGATGATCCTCATCTTTGTAACCACTCCACCTTCTCCTATATAATGATGGGTTTCTCATGGAAAAGGTTAAGCAAGATTGAGCAAGGAATTGCTGAAAGAATAGGCTGAAGACTATGTGAAAGATCATGTTACAACTGATGCTTGTTGCCTCCAGTTGTCCATCAAGCTTTTGTTGACCATCTTCATACAAATTCAGAGAAAGTGTATGTGTGTGTTGGAACAAAGGATGACTGAAAGGGAACTTGCAACATCAAGGAAATTTGGTTGTATCTTCCACTTTTACTTAATATGATACGGTGACATGTTTCTTTCCCATAAAATCATTAGCATTTTATTACATGACTCCTTGATCACATGTTTAGGTTTCCATTGAATCTAAAATTGTTTCTTTCACTTTGGTTGGTTTGTGTCATTACAGATCTGATCTCATAAGAGCACCGGAGCGAAGCAGGGACAACAAAGATATAAGGAAGTGATATCTAAAGGTATGCCATCTATTCCTTCTTCCTTCTTGTTTTGTTCTAGATCCAGGTGGATCTAGGGAGATTAGTTTATGTCTGCATTCACCGATTTATCAAATAACAAAATTGGCGACTCCTTCGTGAATAAAATCTCTCGTGACATTGCCATGGGTGGAGTTTTCACAGAAGAACATGCGATCAGTCACGCTCAATACCTCAATCTCGTTTATTCACAAACGGGTACTCTTTATGATTTTCTCCTCGACGCACCTCATCCTTCTACCACCACTACCTCAACTACCCCTTCCGCTTCTCATGTGGCTAATGGTGTTATTGGCACTTTCCATGCTCAACCTCAATCGGCATAAGCCTCTCCCACCAATCTCAATTCTACTACTTCTAATGTTCAAAGTACTCCGACTCCTACTCCTTCCACCGATAAAACCTCTGAGGTGAACTTTGTTCAATCTACCCCTACTGGAAAAAATAAATCTAAAAAAGGTAAGGGTAAGAATAAGGAGGATAAAAATAACCCACAATCTGAGAAAGATAAAACACAACCTGCTGATGATAAGGATAAACACAAACCCCGATACCCTTGCCTTATCTGTGGTGATGATCACTACACAAAATATTGTCCAAGACGGGCCGAGGTTACTAAGTTCCTTCAAGGGATTGCAAAACCTCCCACAACTGTCATTTTATCCCAACCTTTCCCTTCCCAACAACATGCCCAATTGGTCATTCATGACCAACACTCTCCCTTCACTACTTCTTATGTACTTATCTGCACTGGTGAATCAAAAAAGAATGGCATTACACTTACCACTCGGGCAAAATATTACTCTTCCTCAAAGGAGAAAGTTGACGATATACCACCTCTGTTGGTTCAACTGTCTCCCTCAACTTCACCTCCCAACGGTCCTCTTCATCTCGAATGACCGAGTCTCGATACAGTTCTTCACCCTCCCCCAAAGGGTGTTGTTTGAAAGTCTTCCTTCAATCCTCATGCACATGTTGCTCAGAACTACAGTATTGTAGAAGATATGGCGTAAGCACCTTCCACGATGTCATCTCTCGAATTCCTTCAAATTTGTCCCACTCAATGGAAGGCACTGTTAAAATCTATTGGTGGAATTGACCCTATGGATACGAATTTGATAATTTTTGACCTAGAAGATCACATTCCAAGGCTACCCCCTCAACTCGCATTTCAGATACAAGTTGTTGTCGCAGACAAGAACATTTGTAGAACCATTATTGACGAATGTGCCTCAACGTGCATAATGTTTATTGCTTGTTGGAAAGCCATTGGATATCCTCCCTTAATTGAATCACACAACACGCTCAAAGATTTCAATGGATCTAGCTTTAAACCCTACAATGTACTCCCCTCATTGCCTATTACGTTAGAAGACAAATCGGTCAATGTTGAAGTTGAGGTATTTTATGCACCTATCGATTACAACCTCTTACTTGGTTGTAGCTGGATTGATTCCATACGTCCAATTGTATCTACTCTTTTTTGTGTAGTACGTTTTTCACACCAGGGAAAATTTGTTACAGTAGACCAACTGGCCTTTTTTTAACTCTGATTCTCGTACTAGCAACGTACCCTTCATTTCAAAGACACCCCCTGGGTATGAGAATGTCAGTGTGGGTCTACTAAAAGATTCGACTTTGATGGGTACGTTCCCGATCCCACCACCTGATGTTCCACCTCCTTTGGTTGCCTCGATCAACATGATTTCCACCTTCGTTCACGAACCCCTACGTATTTTGACCCGTGGATAGTACCCACACCTAGTGATTATCTTCACTATGGTGACCGGATGCCTTTAAGTCCAGTTGAATCCGCTTATCAAGTCATTCAATCAGAAAACCCTTCTACTCTCTCTCTTGGTGATTCATCTCCTGATCCATTCCATGTTATTTTTCCTACGGACGAGATGATCATGTCGGTTATGTCCATGGAAGACACCCCATGGGATGATGGACATCATCGTTCCATTCTCTTCCTGGAGAAGCACACCTTAGAAAGTTACCAACGGATCTCGACTCCATCGACCATTGTTGTCGTCTCTTCTATTCTCGAGTCTACACATGATGTGTTATATGAAGGGAACTTGAGTAACATTTCACCCACCATCCCCCTCGACATATCCATTAAACCTGGAGTTGTCGAAAATTTTCACATCAGAGCTTCGTGTTCCACTGATGAGGTTGTCACATATAAGTCCCTTTTTCAGGAGTTTCATGACATCTTCGCATGGAGATATGAAAAGATGCTAGGTATTCACCCCGATATTGTTGTACACGAAATTAAGACGTACCCGAGCTCTAAATCCGTCCAGCAGAGACTTCGCCCGGTCCACCCTCGTAAAGAAGTTGCTATCAAGCTTGAGGTTGAAAAACTTATTAAAGATGGATTTATTTATCCCATGGCTTTAACTGATTGGGTATCCAATCTAGTTCCGGTTAACAAGAAACAAGGTGCGATCCGTGTCTGCGTTGATTATAGGGATATCAACAAAGCTTGTCCCAAGGACAACTTTCCCACCCCCTTCGTTGACTAGATCGTCGACGATTGCGTCGGGAGTGAAATATTCTCTTTGATGGACAGTTTCTCCGAATATAATCAAATTAACATCTTGCCCTCGGATCAACACAAAATTGCTTTTATTTGTCCTTGGGGCACCTTTACCTACCAGAAACTACCTTTGAGTTTAAAGAACGCTGGTGTGACTTTTCAACGTGCCATGTCTTATGCTTTTAATGATATCAAGCACATTGTACAACCATATCTAGATGACCTGCCGACACATTCCATGCATTGTAGTGACCATCCGACACACCTCTGAGCCATTTTCCTTCGTTGTCGGTTTTATCGTATACGCTTAAACCCACAAAAATGTGTCTTCTGTGTGGAGTCTGACCGACTTCTGGGATTTATTATTTCACTTCAGGTGATCAGGGTAGATCCTTTGAAGGTTGAGGCGATCCTCAATCTCCCTCCTCCTTCCTCACTCCGCCAACTTCAAAGTTTGCAAGAGAAGGAAAAATTTTTACATCGTTTCATCCCTAACTACGTTGAGTTAACACTTAGATTTACTCGACTGCTGAAGAAAGGCTCTGAGTTCGTATGGGATACCACTGCCAACAAATATTTGGAAGCTTTGAAACTGAATTTAACCTGTACCCCACTACTTTTCCCACCCGATTATAGTCGAGACTATTTCCTTTATCTCGCTGCTTCAGACTCTACCATTGCCATGGTTCTAGTCCAAGAAGACGATTTAAACGATGAACATGTCATTTATTATTTGAGTCGGAGTCTCACGACTACCGAAGCCAAATACTTACATGTTGAAAACTGGCCTTGGCAGCTGTTCAAGCTGTCCAATGTTTCCGTCACTATATCCTATTACACAAGACCACTGTAATTTATGATTGCAACCCTATACAACACATTCTTACACACCAATTGATAGGGGGAAAATACTCCAAATGGATAGTGATTCTCCAAGATTTTATATTAGAGTTCGAACGCGCTAAGTCTAATAAATCCTTGGTGTTTGTCGAATTGATATGTGACCTTCCCTGCATTGAGATAAAAAATGTAGCAAGCGATTCTTTACCTGACGAATCCCTTTTTCTGATTAGTTTCGATGACCTTTGGTATGGAGATATCATTATTTATCTCTAGACTCAGACTTTCCGACCTGATCTATCTAGCACTGACCATCGTCGTATACGTTACAAGGCCCGTCAGTATATTATCCTCGATGACACTCTTTATTGTCGTGGGGTTGATTCCATTTTTCGACGATATCTCACGTATGATGAGGCTGAGAAAGCATTGAATGAATGCCATTCCGGAGCATGTGGCGGTCATATGTCTGGGTATGATACTACCCAAAATATCTTACGAGTAGGGTATTGTTGGCCTTCTTTATTCAAATATTGTATTATTGTTGTCCAAAAATTCCATGCTTTCCAAAAGTACAACAACAAAATAAGATCGTATCCTGTGCCTTTACACCCTATAGTTTCCGTTGGACCTTTCACAAAATGGGGCATTGATTTCATGACATGTAACCCTCACTCGACCAGGGGGCATGGATACATCATCGTAGCCGTGGATTATTTCACAAAATGGGCCGAGGCGATGCCTACATTCGATAATACCGAAAACATTGTAGCCCTATTCATATTCAATCATATCATCACATGATTCAGAATCCCACAAGCTATCGTCATCGATCACGGTAGACATTTTTGAAATTTCATGATGTTCGAGCTTACTAAAAAGTTGGGTCTTCAACATGAAAACTCGACCCCATACTATCCACAGGCCAATGGCCAAGTTGAAGCAATAAACAAGGTTCTTATCACCATGCTTCAACATATAATAGGAATTCACAAAATAAGTTGGCACACGATGTTTTTTCCAACATTATAGGCCTATCAGACATTCATGAAGTCACCCATGGGTTTTACGCCTTTTCAATTGGTGTATGTTATTGAAGCTATTCTTCCGATTGAATGTGAGATACCGTCGTTGAAACTAGCCATTGAACTTCTTCCCAACACCTCTACCAAAGAAGAACGTCTACTATATCTGATGCGATTAGATGAAACCCATCGTGAGGCCACCCTGGTTATCGAAACCCAGAAGAAACACGTAAAATCCCAATACAACAAACATGTCAAGCCATGTGTTTTCTCCAAAGGTGATCTAGTTCTTCTCTATTAACAAGATCATTATTTACTAGGGGCCAAAAAAATTGAGGCTATGTGGCGCGACCCTTATATCGTCAAATGAGTGTTGGAGAAGGGAGCTTAGGAGTTAGTAGATTATGATGGCATTCCTTTGAGTGAACCCAGAAATGGGATTTACTTGAAGAAGTGCTATGCTTAGAATATCTTTGCATGAGTGCTTGTATTTTTACTGTATCATACTTTTGTATGCTTTTAGTTATTTGGTTTCTACCACCAACTCCTTAACTTGCATTGTGCTTGGTTTCCAAATGTCGGCGTCTTCACTACCCTATATTGGCTTTGTCGATGGTGCCAGTCGTAGTACTTAGAACCTAGCTTCTGCTGCGTGGGAAATCTATGCACCCACGAACGAACTTATCAGTCTACAAGGTGTTTGCCTTGGTCGTGCAACCAATAATATTGCATAATATAGCGTAGTCATCGAATTGTTGATTGACGCTAAATCAATTGGGATTCAACAACTCGTCGTACGACTTGAATCGTAGCTAGTAGTTCTATAGTTAAGTAACATCTACACTATCTGAAGCCCTACTTTGTTATAGGTATATTTAAGAATTTGCCTCTTGGAACGTTATTTTGATTATATTGAGTATCAACACATTCCTAGATGTCTAAATACGTTGACCGATGAATTAGCTAATTATGTGTTAGATAGACATTTGAGACATTTATAAATCCAATCACACATCACATGTTGTATATAAAGCAAAGTAAGCGGGTAGAAGCCTCATGTATATATATAACAATAAAAATGTTTTACAAAAAGGTTTTTTTTCTGTCCAAAGACCAAAATATCAAAATATGAAGCCCATGGATTCTACAAAACAACATCATGAATGTTTCTCACGGTAGCATACTACTTCCCATGCTACCCTAAGAAGTAGTCGACTGAGTGAACCAGACACACCTATGGTGTGGTGCTGATAACGCCTCAGAATCTTGTTGATCGGGATGTATGGTATGTCTGTTGTCAAACCCTCTAGATTCTTCACAACTGCCTCATAGTCATCAGCATCCCATCCTACTACTACAACTGCTTCCCCTCATCTCTAAATGGGGGATGTACCCGGAGGCCGGTGTGGCCCTACATCTGCACGGTCAAATTTTTTTATTAGTCGTTGGATAAAGAGCATAAAAAACATCTTATATTCTAAAAATTCACAAAACACCATAAAAACAAAATGTTTTTCTTACCTAGGTCCCTCCACTGAAAACGCTTAGGTAGAACCAAATCAGGGTCGCCTCGAAAATCCAAATCGGCATAGGCATAATATTCTATCATCAATATTTGAGGCCTCAACCAGTTAAATAATGCATCTGTGTATTTGATAATGGGGCCTGCTATGTGCCGAGCCATGAGATCACACCACCTTTTCATCCTTGGATCTCATGGCACTGGTATACCCCATTCTACCTGTAGGCGTAAATGCGAGACTCTTTCTAAAAAGAAAGACACCAAAATAGATCTATACCTGAATTGTTTCAGGTCCCCATTCTTTCTTTTGGTTAATTGTGTCTTCATACTACGAAGAATACCATCACACTAGTTGAACACACGAGGTTCCATGAATTCCACGACATACTGAAAATAACTTTGGAGGGCCATGTGTGGAGATGCACTTCCCGCCATCCATGCAATGGTAAAAAGAATGGTCCAGAGAGTTAAATCTCGAACACCTCTGATGGCTACCTTACCTTTACGCCTCTCGGCATCAGGATCATAGTGCCGACAGATGTATTCGATCTCCTGTTATGGTCACCTGTGCTCCACGACAGGATAACCCCATCAAGAAGTAAATGTCTTTGATATCCAAAGAAAGAACATGGACACCCACATGAAACACTTGTTGGTCCACATCCAACATGTGGACCAGGTATTCTAGTAACCTCAGTTGGGCTCTCATGCCCTGGATTTTAAATTTTTTGAACAATCTGCACTGTTGAAGGGCATTGACGGTGCCTGGATCATTCAAGTCCATGAAATCATCATCCTCGTGTTCCCATTCTCTCCACTCCAACATTTTGGAAATCAAATACCTACATGGAGATGAGAAAAGGGAATTAGCATCTTCAATCGTTGATTTTGAAATTCTTTTTTGGGCAAACACGTGTGCAAATTTTTGGGTTTTCGGCCACTGCAGACGAGCTTTTAGGATAGTGCGGGTTTTCCACAGGTGATCCATAGGGAACTTGCAGAAATCATTGATTTCCGCAGGTCCCAATACTAGTCACCTGTGACGGCCCCAACGCGTTCCTACCGACCCAAAAACTCATCCAAAAACTACTTTTTAACAAAAAAAAATGAATTTCAATCCATTGAAAAAGGAGAGGATGACGAGTTTACCATGTTGATGGAGACCATTTGTTGAATGGTAGCCTGTGCTTCTTGCAATCGATAGCCAAAAATGAGATAAAAACAGGGTTTCTAGACAAGTTTTGAATGAAATGAAAATGAAATAGCAATAAAAGGTTTTACCCCTATTTATTTCACTTTTTGCTCTTTCTAATAATATTTTATATTATTTTAATGCATTTTATCATAACCTAAAAGTCTAATGGTCCCGTGAGTCTTTTATTTTTTCCAGGTGGGAAGACTAAAGTCCTGAACGATGCAGTATGCATTTTTTTCTTGATTCTCTTTTTGTTTTATTACATAAATTAGTACTTTTTAGAGTTTTTCAGAAAAACCTTGAGCCTAGTCTTTGTTCGTTCTCATGCTCGAGAATCAATGAGAATGCAATCGAGTATACTTTTGTCATTTTTTCGTACTCGTCATGGCAACACGAAAAACGAAACCCATGGAGTATCATTTAAGCTCTTTTCGCACTCCATAAAAATGAAAAGATTGTCGAGCGACCTTGTTCTTTTCACGCTTGTAAAAGTATTTGAAGAAAACATTCGGTAGGTGACAATTTATCTCTTTTTCGGTCTCGTCGGATTAATTTATGAAAAAGGAACTGAGAGAGTTCTCTTTAAATGTGTTTTCCAGACTCTATAAACATGAAAAACCCCCGAGTTTTCTATCTTTGGACTCGTTAAACAAACATCGAAAAACCCACATGGAACCAAACCACTCCTTCTTAGGGTTTGTTAAAGATACTTTGAGGGACTCATCCAAAGGATGAGCTTACATCAACAAGTATATGTTATCCTCCTCAATCTTGCATAAAAATAAAGAGGTACTGGCCAGAAATGGTGGAGGGAAATTTGGAAAATAAATGTGTCTCTGTACCCGTATTAGTGGCAGTACTAGTTTCTCTTGAACATGAAACCCCCTTCATAATTTGAATCTAGGTTGGGAAATCAATTTGTCTCTCATCTGACCTTTTGTAAATCCATATCTTGGGTCCTTTTTGAGTCAATGCTGCCAAGACCATTATCATGTCATTCATATGTTCAAGAGAAGTCCAAACAATCCCTCTATCGAGTCGGCCATTTGCAATTGTTAATTCTTACCATGTCGACCTTCCCTGTGTCAGTTTCAAATCATTTTCATACTTTGATCTACCCTAAATCTGTTACTTGTTTTGTGTCACTGATGGGGGATACATCAAGGCCCTCCTGTGATGAGTATTTTCTTGTCGACTTCAACTCATCATCCGGGAACAAGACTTAGAAATCATTTAGTACCTTAAAGCCTGCATGTCTCAATGGTAGGTTTATTTGCTTTTGACAATGGATTCACATCATTGGCCCCTGATCGAGAGATTTCATCGAGTGTTCGACTTCAACTCATTTATTCACATTTGTTGGATTGTACTAAGGTACCTTGGGAATCATTGACATCAATGGTGATTTCCCTCACACTTTTTAACGGTTTTCATCAATGACCGATAATCAAGTGGTTTCTACCATGTTTGACTTTAGCACCTGTAATTGCATGGTTAGATTCATACTTACGGATGACGGGATTGAAGGCCCTGGATCTCATCATTTTGGTCCAGGTTGCAATGGAGTATTTATGATTTGTATTTGACAAACAGATCCACTTTGTATGTCTCATGGTTGTGTTTGAATTTAAGCTTTCTAATACATAGATCCATAGTGTATTCCCAGTGGCTATGTAGAATCTTGACGAAATGGATCCACGATGTATAAGTGGTGGCCATGGTTTACATTTATGATTTCAATCACTTGTAGTATGAGCATGGGAATTCCTACCTTAAAGATGGTATGATTTTATGTAGATTCTTGATGGTTTGTAGGTTCTCGATTGGTGTGATCCTTGTTCCCAACACACAGATGCATTTTAGAAAGTATTTCAGTTATCACAAGTTCCAGCTTCATACTTTAGGGGGCATTCTGTTACACATTATTTTGGTCACTCTGATGATGAACCTACAAGCATGTGTTCAGGCCCTTAAAGCAATCTTTTACATGATGAAAATGACTAAGTTCTTCCCCTACAAGGCATATTTTTAGAATGACACTGCAGGCTGACAGTGGTACATAGTGGGGAAACCCTTGATTTTCGTAGGCTACTCTATTCCTGGCTTGCGGGATTTTCACATGCTTATATATAGGCAGGGTGCAGTGGTGTTTGAAGCTAAGAAAATGAAAAAGTTTCTAGAAGGAGAATCTTCTAGAAAGTGAGGTGGCGTCCATATGGTTGTGGTCTTACTGGCTTCTATGATTTGGTGGGATCATCCTCATGCTTGTAACCACTCCACCTTCTCCTATATAATGATGGGTTTCTCATGGAAAAGGTTAAGCAAGATTGAGCAAAGAATTGTGGAAAGAAAAGGTTGAAGACTGTGTGAAGGATCCTGTTACAACTAATGCTTGTGGCCTCCAGTTTTCCATCAAGATTTTTTTGACCATCTTCGTACAAATTCAGAGTAAGTGTATGTGTGTTTTGGAACAAAGGACCACCGAAAGGGAACTTGCAACATTAAGGCAATTTGGTTGTATCTTCCACTTTTACTTAATATGATACAGTGACATGTTTCTTTCCCATAAAATCATTAGCGTTTTATTACATGACTCCTTGATCACATGTTTAGGTTTCCATTGAATCTACAATTGTTTCTTTCACTTTGGTTGGTTTGTGTCATTACAGATCCGATCTCACAAGAGTACCAGAGCGAAGCAGGGGTAATAGAGATATAAGAAAGCGATATATAAAGGTATGTCATATATTCCTTCTTCGGTAGTAAATTCAATGGTAGCAACTTAGGGAAAGCGTCATGTCCCATCTTGTTTTGTTCTAGATCCAGGTGGATTTAGGGAGATTAGTTTACGTCCGCATTCATCGATTTATCCAATAACAACTGCAGAAAAGGCACAAAGAACAATGAGTCTCCTTAAAGTGGAATCTCTGTTATGATGAATAGATGAAGAGACTAAGTTGTAAGTAACTCCCTTCAAAGTTACTTGGAAGATGTTCAAGGAAGCCTTTAGGACTCAATACCAATTAGATGAATACAAAAACCAACACATAAGTGCCTTTCATGCAATTAGACAAAATGGTAGACCAATAGAATCTTATGAAGTATAATTCTTCGCATTAATTCATCCTGTGGACTATATGGAAGATAATAATGACAAGATGAAATATTCCTTCATGGGATTGATCCTTTAGTTTGAGCCAAATTTTCCATGTGGAAACCAACCACCATGGAAACAAAAACAAGTCTAGCCAGGTGGGCTCGAAATATGATTGATATGAAAGTTCAATTGAATATTTTTGAGACCTTTAAAGAACCCTTCAAAGATAGGGTCATAAAAGTGTGGGGGCATAGGTATGGATTTTATAAAAGATAGAAAAACGTATCTAGGGTTTCCAAATTAACATTTGGGGTACCCCAGGGAGGAAAAAGGGATCAACCTTACTTAAGATGAATAGGTGGCAAAGGTAGGGTACATGGCGATTGAGATAGAGGTCATACAACAAGTCAAGGTTAAATAGGGTGTTGGGAATATGGGGGCCCCCATTATATAAGGGAAGGACCAAGGTATCAAGATAGGATTCAAAAATGAGATGGTAAAAGAAAATGGGAACCACCATAGGTGTAATACTCTAGGACTTGAACTTTTAATTATTTTTATTTTAGAATTTTAATTATTTTTCCAAAAGAAAATTTGGTTGATTCACCAAATCTGAATTGTAAAACCTTATTATTTTATGAAAATAAATACATGTGGAAAAAGGGTCACATGTTGAAGAAGTTGTTAAAGAGGGATTTAGGAATCCAAAGGGGTTGGTCAAGTGGCAGCATACTGAGACAAATTGTGGAGTTAACTCATCTTAAAAAAACACATTTCATATTTATAGGAGAATCTGTGAACATGTGTAAAATTGAATCTGACAAGTGGTAAGTGAGTAGGAGGCTCAAGACAAGTGTCACATATCCTAGGCAAAACAAAAAGAAGTCATGACAAAGGAATGCGATGCCATTCATAGGTTGCAAACTAATAGCTCGAGAAGGCTACGCACTAAATTGATTGGACAATGATTTTCTAATATTATACACAACAAGTTGGTGCTCACAATTATGCAAGAGGAAATGTAGGTAGCCCCTTGGATTCCGAACTTAGCTCGGGGGTGACAAAGGTTGACATAGACTCTAGTCTAGGGTTGGGAGGAACAAAGTCTTCAACATGTGGTTTCCTCAAGTTCTAGGTTTTACTTCTTCGTGATGGATATGTTGATCTAAATGTTTACTTTGTTTTATTGCGCATTACCGTGGTCAAAATAATTGGTTATAAAGAATAAATAAATCATAAGAGTATTAGATTTAAGTGATTTTTATGAGAAGATAGATGCATATCGCAAGTTTCATGCAGAAAAAATGTGAAAGAAAGAAAATAGTTATTTTGATCCTAGATCTACAAACATAATCATATTACTAGTATAAAATCAATAAAACTCATAGGTAAAACCTAGTTACTAAAACATAAATTGTATTCGGATAAGAAACCTATAGTGAAGAGATAGAGTTCAACAAGATACACTATATATATTTCGAAAGAGAATCATTACAGATTAAATAGAGTTTAACAAGATTCACTGCATATATTTCGAAAGGGAATCATTACAGATTCAACAGAGTTTAACAAGATACACTATGTATATATTTGAAAATGAATCGTTACATATTAAACATAGTTTAACAAGTAATGATTGTTTATGTCCAAAAAGGGAAACACTGCTAAGTAAAMTGAGTTTAAAAAGAGATATAAATAACRATTGYATATATCCAATAAGGAATCRTAAACAAAGTRCATAMCATTACAGAATTGTAAACTAYRTAGACAAMAATCCTAAGTCACGAGACTTTCATGAATGATTATACAAAATTATTTGGTCGACTAGCTCGACCGAATATATAAACATAGCAGTCACGTTTTGTGATGCCATACTTGAAATGTAATTAATGAATGGAACTTGAATACCTTTCAAAGCAAGGGTATTTTCATTTTTCCATGATACCAACCTCCTCGGTACCTACATAATAGCAGCAAAAAAATTAGAATGTTGTACAAGTTTATTTAGTCAAACAAAAGTTACATATGCAAATAGATACGAACTTACCATGGATGTACATATCACCCTTGAATATCCTTTCGTCATCGTTGAACTGTATCCAAGTGTTCAGGGTTATCATATAGCTGATGGGTACCCCTCAAAACAACAATACGGCCCATCATTAGTTTAAAACCCAAGAATAAGTTTAACAATGGACGTAAATCTTGATGTATGTACAAATTATAAACCAAATAAATTACTATGCTCTGTGCGAACACTGCCCTCTGAAAATATTTTTTAATAGAAGTCCTAAACGAATAAAATGATGTGAAAGTTATTAATCATAGACCATAAAGGAGAGAAATAAAACAATGTAAATTAAAAAACCCTACACTAACTCCTGTTACAGTAAACTTGGACCACTGAGTTTATAAAATTACTGGGTTCAGACGGTAAGTCCCTGAGGTCCAAGGAAAAAATCCTCGAACCATAGGCTAATTGAAAGTGAGACCTACCATGACTGAAAATATGATTTTTACAGTGACGACATTATATACTAGATAGATATAGAAACAAGAAGTTCGATAAGGTAAACGATTCGAAGATATATTAAACCTTGCTGACAGAATAATGTTTGATTCCGACTATAAAATAGCATCCTAAATAAATTTTCTCAGGAATCATTACAAGTTAATAAGCTACGAACTCTAGATTACAGGAAGCTATAAAGGGTAAAGGAAGTTTTTAATCTCTTACCAATTAAAGGTGCCAACCCTG
>JASDQU010106970.1:24440-39638 GCA_032191745.1 Picea mariana | reverse complement strand
GTGTGTTAATTGATTATGGTGCCACTAAAAATCTATTTCCCTTTTTGTTCTAATTAGATGTGAATTGGAAGATCATGAACACAATAAATTTAGGATGGTAGAAACAATTTCTAGTGTTAAGAAAACTATAGGTCCACTAATAAATAACTACATCATCAAAATTGGGAGTTGTGTCACAAAAATGAATTTATATAGAACAAATCTAGGAATCTATGATTTAATCATAGGAATGGATTGGCTTGAATCCTATATAGCTTTGGTATATTTCTATGCAAAGAAGTTCCTCTACCAAAATGATCAAGGAGATCATGTAGTGATTGAGGGGGTTAAGCAAGGAGTTACCTTACACTTCATATCAACCAATAAGGTTAAAAATTTCTTGAGGAAAGGGTGTATTTTAGGTGATGAATGAAGACTACAACCCTTCTGCTAAGTTGCATCTAATACTCTTTGAATTTGAGGATGTATTTCTCCATAGAATTTATAGGCTTACCCCTTATACATGAATTTGATTTCCATAAATTAATGAGTTAAGTATGTAACTCAAGGAAATTAATAACCAARKATTTATCAAGACCAATTTATCACCTTAGGGAGTGATATTGATCTTTGTGAAGAATAAGGATAGAACCCTTAGTTTGTGCATTAATTATCGTGATCTAAACAAAGACACCATTAGGAACAAGTATCCCATGCCATGCATCAATGAAATCTTTGATCAACTAAGGGAAAATTTAGTATTTTCCAATATTGGCTTGTGGTCAAGATACCATTGGATAATAATTAAAGAGAAACATAGGCCAAAAATTTCATTTAGAATACAGTTTGGTCACTATGTATTTATCATAGAGCCATTTTGGTTGACCAATGCCCCAAAATCATTTATGAATTTGATGAATAATGAATTTAAAAAATGTTTGGACCATTTTTTCCAAGTATTCCTAGATGACATCCTTATTTACTCCCAAAATGAGTAGGATCATCAAGAGCACTTGAGACATGCACTTCAATGCCTTAGAGAACATAAGTTCTATGGGAAACTATTTAAATGTTTCTTCTTTCATAAAGAAATCCATTATCTAGGGAATACCATCAGGGACGAAGGTATTGTAGTAGATCATAGTAAAATCAAAACTATAATTGACTAGCCCACTCCTAAGAATACTAACGAAGTATGTATATTTATGGGATATACAGGTTACTATAGAATATTTGTGGAAATATTCTCTCAAATTGCAAATTCCATCATAGTCTTCAAAAGAAAGGAGTTAAATTTGAATGGAAGAATGAATAGGAGGAAGCATTTCTAGAGATAATACAATGATTAACAACTTCCCCAATATTGAGAGTTCTTGACATGGACAAATAATTTTTTGTATGCACATACACATTGGGGCAAGATCTAGGGAAAATTTTCATGCAAGAAGGAGGAGTTATTGCTTATGCTTCATGTAAACTTAAGGGCTGTGAAATAAATTATTCCACTTATGATCTTGATCTAGCTATAGATGTAATGGTCATAAATTTATGGAAACATTATCTAATGGGATGATATTTTGATCTAAACATTTATCTCAAGATCCTTGAGCACATTTTCACCCAAAAGGACCTCAAAATTCAGCACCAATGTTGGAGTGAGTTGTTTAGCGAATATGATTTCAAGATATACCTTATCAAAGGTATGAAAAACAAGGTTGTAGATGCTCTAATAAGAAGACTCAAAATTAATTTAGCATTATCTCTAAGACTATACTTAAGAAATCTATTTTAAGCCACCTTATAAAAGACAACTAGTACTAACAAATAAAATTCAACTTGCAAGATGGCATACCTATGAGATCTAAATGTGAAGGGTACACCTTAGAGAATGTTGGATTGTTTCTATTTTGGGGGTAGGATGTATGTTTTGGGGAATGATGATCTTAGGATATTAGAAATGGAGGAATCACATAGATCCCCTTATTCTACACACCTAGGAATAAAGAAAATGTATGTAGACCTAAAATGACTATCTTTGGGGCTAGAATGAAAAATGATATAACACAATTTGTATTCCAATGTCCAAAATGTCAACAAGTTAAGGCAGAACACCACCACCTTGCAAGTTTACTACAACCCCATGATATATCTAGAACTAAATGGGAAGTTATTTCAATGTATTTTGTGGGATTTTTACTTATGACCTCTTAGAGGCATCACTCCATCATCATGGTAGTTGTTTACAAATGCATGGTAGTTGCTGAAAAGATAAACAAGAGTGCCCAGTTCATTCTAGTTAAGAGCACCTTTGATATAAAATCCTTTTCTTAGGTTTTCCTAAAAGAGACAATTCACTTGCATGGAGTGTCTCAAAAAACCATATCATATACAGATTCACAATTCACTTCTAAGTTTTGGAAAATCCTCCTAATTACTTCTATGTGTACTCAAATCAACTTTAGTACTTCATATCATATCAAGTCAAATGGGAAAAGAGAGAGAGTTAATAAGGTATTGGAGGATATGTTTATAATGTATGTAATGGAGCACTAAAACTAGTGGGACAAGTATCTCCCCTTAGTGGAATTTGTAGACAAAACTAGTTATCAAAATTCCATTTGTGCAGCCCCATATGAGGTCATATATGGAATACTCTAGATAACCTATTTGAGTTGGGATCGATTAGAGGTTTGATTCAAATTGAAACTCAACATACTACAAGAACTATAAGAATACATGGCTATAATTAAGAAAAGGCTCAAGGAAGCTAGGGACTGATAGAAAATTTACAAAGATGCTCAGAGAACCAAAAGAAGTTATAATTGTAACAACCCGCCGTTACGATGACACAAGCGACAACCACAGGTAATTTTTTTTTAATGCTACTTGAGGAATTACACATCACAATTTAATAACAACTTCATTGACAATAGTGAAATATATAAAAGAACCAACTTTAACGCATTAACAACAATAATCACACAAAGTCGACACATCATCACTGTGAATGAAAAACACATATCGACGCAAAATCACAATAAAAAGCATCCTACCGAACCACATCAATCCAAGGCACATGAGAACTTAATTACAAAATCAATCATACAATGTCATAAGCTAAAGTGCAATGTAATCAACTTCACTTGTTTCAAGGCGCAAGACAAACATCCACTATACTCCAAGGCGCGCAGCTAATTCACTGACCAAAAAATCAACATTCATAATTGTTGTGCAAGAGAACTTATCAAGATAATTCACAACACGTCAAGGTATATCTACTCAATCAATCAAAATTAATTTAAAGGACAGAATAATAAATTATCAACTCAGTCTTGACTTAAGATGATCAACATTAGACTCAAAGTGTAAAAGAAGTAAAAACTTCATCTTTCAACAATAACAAGGGTTGAGGCACAAGTGTAGTCACTTCATATTTAAGATGCATGCATGATCTAACTACTGGGTAAGTAAAAAATCAACCTAACTCGATGGGCACATTTTATAATAATCTCTTAGTTAATCATAAATCATCATTATTCAAGAATTCACTGCGCAAAAGTTCAAATATCTATAACTATCATTTAAGATGAAAAATCCATTGCGCAAGAAGTCTGAGATCTAACCTTCATACATGAAACCAAATTCATAAGTGGAGGCATTCTAAATCATCACAGCTAAAACAATGACACAAGGTAAAATGTATTCATTACTTTTTATTGTGCAAAGTCTAACCTCTAAGTAATCATCATTACATTATAAGTTGGTGCATGCAAAGAGACTAATGTCTAATACTCAATCATACTTCAATAATATTAAAGGCAGAAAGTGATGACACTCATGACAATAAAAATTTAAGAGTGGAACCCCGTAATTTAGAAAACCAGTTGCGTCTTCCACAATTTAAGGTTAAACCAGGAGAGGTAAGAACAAGACATGGATAATCTAAAATTGAATCCTAGAACATGAGACTGCTTCAAACATAAAGTATATTATTAAACCCATTAATAATTAAATCAATGTTGTAGTCCTTGAATAGTTAAGGTAAGGCACTGAATGCAAGTGCGCTAGTATCAACAATCAAGATGCAGATAACAAGAAATCCAACTATAAACCTCCAGATCAACTTAAACGTATTTAAAAGGGGAAGTCAAGCCTATATAACCCTCCTAAGGAACTAATAGGGCCAACCAACTAAAACAAGGAAGGGTTCTAAACTATCTTACATTTATTGAAGGGAAAAATGAAACCCAATCCCTTGGAGAATTAGGTATGAGGATTTTAGGCAATAAAAAACATGATCACTTATCCCAGAAGGATTTAGTTTTGAGGCCACACAAAATTTAGGGAAGTCATGTTAAGACACGGAGAAATAAAGGTTGAACAATGATCATAATCAATAATTATCACCACACAACATTTCTCAATAAAATAGTCATAGTCAACATTACACCATTATAATATTAAGGAGTCAACAACCATTTATTAAAACTGTCTGTCATTAAATGTACATAGCATCATTAGTCAAAACAACAGATTCCATTATAATACTAAAAATCAATGCACGTTAAATAAGACTTACCATTTAAAAATTTACAAGGAATAATGTTGCGGGCGGATGCCCACTACACAAGGAAACCACAGTTCATTATCCCAATGAGGCGCTTAAAAATATTAATTTTGAAAATCAATTTTAAAACTAAAAGGGAAATCATTGGGACTTGGTGCCCCAAATCAACAGTGAGACAGGCCAACGCAGTCAGACATGGAAATCTATTCGCGAGGCAAGGCAACACAATGTTAATTCTGACACGTATTTACCACCTAAATATAGCGAGCGTTGTTGAGGAAGGATACCCAGGCTGGAACCATTTCGACCCTTGGAAGAATGGAGCATCAAGCGATGGGTATCGTGTAGAGCATAAACCTAACTCGAAATTTAGGATAAGGGGAAATTGAGCTAGCTTAAGAAGTAAGAGAAAAAATGCAGGGATAAGGNATTTACCACCTAAATATAGCGAGCGTTGTTGAGGAAGGATACCCAGGCTGGAACCATTTCGACCCTTGGAAGAATGGAGCATCAAGCGATGGGTATCGTGTAGAGAATAAACCTAACTCGAAATTTAGGATAAGGGGAAATTGAGCTAGCTTAAGAAGTAAGAGAAAAAATGCAGGGATAAGGGACAAACATAGGGCACAAATAAAGGCACCACCCTAGGTTAGAAAGGGAATTCCTTTAAGAGTTTGGGTTGCTATGAAGAGAAGAAATCATTCTGTAGTGCAATCACTGCAACAAGGGTTGTAACTACTGTCCAGAGACGAACCCAACAACGAAGAGTTGAACCAAGCCTGGTACATGTCTCTGATCTTAAGCTGTGGACATAATATTTCACCAAAATATAGTGCACAAGCCCATAAGGGTGTTCGGATCTTGCATATCTCCAAAGATATCACTGCTCCAAAAATGCAGAGGAGAAAAAAATGGGTTTAAAAATTTCCAAAACCGCAAGCCAACATAGAGATTGTTTTTAAAGAAATTGCAGGTATTAAGATACTAATCGTAGGGATTAAGAGTTGAATCACCAGTGTTAAAACTAGGGATGATTTTAGGGGCTAAATTTTGCTCATGGGCTAATTTTCCATGGTTTTTCCAAAAACGAGATTCACTATTTTAAAAATGATTTGCCCAAATTCTATAAGATAAAATTATTTTACCTTAATAATCGCCAAAATTTTATAAAAACCATATAAAATACTTAGAGATTTGAATATTTTTACAAAAATATCCCTAATCATTTATATTTTGCATATGAAGTATTAGTAAGATTCGCCAAGGTTTCTACATTTTAAAATAAATTTCCATCCTTAAAATCATCCCTGGTTAAAACCACGACATTCCCTTCAATATGCACTAAGTGGTCCAAGGGTGAGACTCGCCTTCATTCACATTTCATTTATGCGACGTGCCCTTCGAGACGCACTACGTGTTCCAAGGGTTCCACTCTCCTTTTGACTGATTTTGGTAGACGCCAAACCCTTGGAGTCAATACTTTGTCAGGTGACCTTGTGGGAGACTATGGGCCTCTAAGGAATAAGGACCTTGCCTTATTGTGCACCCCTTAGAATCATCGTGAGCGACTGCCATAGTCTTCCCTCATGACATCGTGGATCTCTCGACCTAGATAATCATTATATTACAATTCGAGCCACGACAGGAGTGCTAGTAGGTTGTGGAAGGGATGTTGCTACACCTCTTCCTCAATATCTTTGGTTTTCGTGCATGACCCCTTTACTCAAGTCCAAATGTGAGTCTGATTAGCAAGAAATCGTTAGCCTGCATCCATTAATGAAACATGTCACTGATCCATAAACAACATCATAATATACCCATTCATATGTCACATATGCAAAAAAAAAATACTCAAACCATATACAGTCCACTCCCTGACTCGATCTAGAGTCCAAGGAGGTCCATCGATTCCATTGACATACTAAATCTATCTAGAGTCCTGCACACTTAGGAGAAACCAATCAATAACACCTATCTATGCATAAATAACAAATATAACATCATAATCCACAATCTCATCATCAAAATCCATAAGCAAAGCAAAAAATCATATAATGAACGGATCACTTGAACGCAAGTGTCCTCAAGGAATAAGTCACATCAGGTGCATGCAAGAGAGGTATGTTACATACACCCCCTCTTGTTTTAAACTTCGTCTCTAAGTTTCACAGTATACAAGTGAAAAAATATAAAGGATATGACAATATCTAAATGTCCAGCTAATTAAACAAAAATGGAATCTATGAATGCATATCATATGCGTTCTCCTAGGTAGCCAAGTGAGGAATATAATTGTCCCACTGGAACTTGACCTGATTGACATTTCAATGCCATAACAGTTGAATGTGATGGTCCAGAAAGCGGATTGGCTCCGTTGTGAGCGCACCCTCTCCCAACATCCGCCAAGAAATCATCCATCTCATGCGTAGGATCACTGACTGAAAGGCGCACATAGATACAATATAACATCATGCAACGCCTCTAAGAAGGAGGCACAACTAGCCATTAGGACCTTCATAATTATGGTCAATGCGATGTACATCAGAAAACCTTTCTGTCGATCCTACACTTCTTCCATTCCCTTTCGTATCGTTTGTATTTGTTCTTTCAATTCTTGGATCGCTTCTAGTCCTACCAGGGCCCTATCCTCGAGTCGATCCCAACTCAAAGGCGTAAAACACGGTCACACATAAGGAATCTCAAATGGCGCCATCTTAATGGTGATTTGATAGCTTTTATTGTAAGTGAACTCTTCCAGTGGCAAGAACTATTCCCAACATTTATGTTGGTCCAACACACACATATGCAACTCAACCTTCCAAGGTTTGGTTCATTTGTTCTGTCTTCCTATCTTCCTTCAGGTGATACGTGGTACTAAGGTTAATATGGGTTCCCAAGGCCTTTTGGAAACTAGTCCAAATTGTCCTGTAAACACTGATCCTCAATCAGATATGATCATTTTGGTACATCTAGAAGTATCAATATCTCACTGATATAAACTCTAGCTATATGCGGTGCCTGATGTGTCATACGCACAACGCCAAAATGTGAACTGTACATCAGAGTGTCAACTGTAAGGACAATCAAGTCGTGCCTCCTTACCATCAATGACAATTCAACAATGAAGTATGTCAAAATGACCTCCCATGTCGTTTTTGGAATAGCGTGTGTTCATAGCAATCCCATCGTATGGCTATGTCCAGCCTTCACATGCCGACCTTCTATACATCTCGCCACAGAGTTGACGAAGTCCGCCTTTATCCCTTCCAGAAGAGTAAGGGATTAAGGTCTATCCTCATCTTCATGACTCCTGGATGAGCCATGTAAACTGCTCTATGAGCTTGGCATAGAATAAAATATTCTCAATTCATCATTGAGCTGTAAGTAAATCTGGTTATTATATCTCAAGTATTTGTCGTTGTACAGAGTATATCCCTCAATTGTGGTACCATCTTGGTGTCTTTCCTGAAAAATTTCCGTACCCTATTTATACTAGTCAACGTCAAGCTGTAGTTAGAATATTTTCATGTAGATTCATTTGAAGAGGTATCACTAAAAATATGCGAGGTCTTCGACTCAATGCATTTGCCACTTTGTTCACTGTTCCTTTTAAGTAGGAAATCTCAAAATCGTAATCGATAAGCAGTTCTGACCAATGCCTTTTCCGTGCGTTCAAGTCATTTTGCATAAAAAGGTGTTATAAACCACGATGGTCCATTTTTTTGTTCAAATTTTCATCCAATCAGGTAGTGTCTCCAGACTCTCAGGGCATACACGATGGATAAAAACTCAAAATCATGCATCGTGTAGTTCTCCTCATGCTTCCTTAACTTCCTTGAGATATAAGCGATCACTCGATCGGCTTGCCTCAATATTCCATCTTAGCCTTCCTTGGATGCGTTAGTGCATTCCAAGAAGCCCTCGTCCATGCCAAGGACTTTTAGTATTGATGTTGTCTTCAACAACTCCTTGAGCCTTCGAAATGCCTCCGTGAATTTCTCRGTCCACACAAACTTCTTGTTGTTCTTCTTCAATTCCGTAATCATATTTTCTATCTTYGAAGAACCCTCGATGAACCATTGGTAATATCCTGCTAAACCCATGAAGCTTCACACTTCTAGGACATTTGTCAGTGTAGGCCACTCCACAATAGCCTCTACCTTCTCTAGATCCACAAAGATGCCTTCGCCGAAGATAACATGCCCTAAGCAATCAATCCTCGATAGCTTTGCGACCGCTTCTCGTATTTTTTTCTCTCGAAACACTATAGTACCAAGCGTAAAAGTTCGTCCTGATCTTCCGTCATCTGAGAAAATATCAAAATGTCGTCAAGGAATACTCGATGGTAGTCAAGCAGAGTCTCCACGACCCATCCTTCTTCCGTAATAAATTAACTGGAGCACTCGAAGGCGATACACTTATACGTATAAGTCCTAGGTCTAGCAACTCCTTCAATTGCACCTTCAACTCCTGTAACTCAGGGGTCAACATCCAATAAGGCTTTCTTGCCATTGGTTTAGTTCCAAAGTTTAAGTCAATGGTAAATTCCATCTTGGCTTTGGGTGACACACCTAGCAATTCTTCTGGGAATCACATCCACAAACTCTCATACTACTGGAAGGTCCTCTAATCCTTCTGCCACACCCTTGACATTCAGCGCTAAGTATGCATATAACTTGCATCCTTGCACGTGCTCTCTTCTAGTTGTAGGGAAGAAATAAACCTTAGGGATACTCCCTGTTTTCTTCCTACAATCACACTTCTTTGTCCTTCATCGTCGGTCCAACTCAACAGCCTCATCTTATCGTTGAGTATCACATCATGCAATTCCTACCAGTCCATACTGATCATGTCATCATAAGATCTTAAGTTTGTGACGTAGGTCAGACTTTGTTACCTATCCCTAGGTTAAAACGACATTTCATACCCCTTCCTCCAACCATCCGATTGGTACCTGAAGCCACATTGACGAATCTAAAATTGTCCTTTCGAATGCCCTTACCTAAATCCCTTCAATGCAGTACTAGAATAGAGCTCTCCATAGCACCAGGGTCTAACAAATACTAAAAGTTCATTTGGTGATGGCACCTGATGCCTCGAGCACAATGGACTGGTGCTCGGCCTGGAGGTTATTTACCACGTTCATGAATCCTATGGGCCTTTCCCATCTCTGCCACGATAGTGTGTTCTGTTGACTCGACTGCTCTAGCCCCTACAACCAGACAGTCTTGCTGGTAAGGTGACTCTCCACATGTCCATCATCCACCTCCGGTCCAATATGCCTGGCCCTGAAGTAGAAGTTGTTGTCCTACCAACATAAGATCCTAGTATGTTCTGCCGACCAACCTAACTGCGGTGGTCCCCTGTAGGGGGGTCTTCTGCTGAGGAATCCGTAGTCATGATGTCGAGAAAAAGTGTTCTATAGACGTATATTACTACCAAGATGTCTTATCTGGTTGGCATCTGATGTTGCAACGTACTAGATGTCTTCAGTCCAAACAGTCTTGCAGGAGTCCTACTTGAATCCTACAGTCAAATCTTCCTTAGCTATGAAGCCTACTGGACTGCCTCATGCAACGTCCGAGGCACTTAGATTCTCGGCTTCACTCGAAAGTCGGAGTTAGGGNCCGTAGTCATGATGTCGAGAAAAAGTGTTCTATAGACGTATATTACTACCAAGATGTCTTATCTGGTTGGCATCTGATGCTGCAACGTACTAGATGTCTTCAGTCCAAACAGTCTTGCAGGAGTCCTACTTGAATCCTACAGTCAAATCTTCCTTAGCTATGAAGCCTACTGGACTGCCTCATGCAACGTCCGAGGCACTTAGATTCTCGGCTTCACTCGAAAGTCGGAGTTAGGGCCAAAAACGAACTTGCTGGCCTCTAGGTTCTCCGTGTTTAGATGCGGGGAATATTGGAGTAGCTCCATAAATATGGTCTCAATAATTCAACACCATACAACCACCCCGTCGTAAGGCTTTGAACTCATTGAACTGGCACTCAATAAATTCCTCTGACAATTACTTCTCCCAGAACCGTTCCTCGAATTGTTCCCATAACATGGCTTTGATGACCATGTTTAGTTGAGGTAGGAGTGTCTTCCACCATAGAAGAGCACTCCCCTTTAGTTGAAGACCTCCATGCAGACCTTCATGCTAGAGGTCATAACCATGAAGCACGAGTCACATCACCTTGCTCTCCAGCCATGCCTCAACAGTTGAGCCATCCGTGGCACTTGTGAACTCGAGACTTAAACTTCTTGAGTTCTACATGAATTCTACCAGTACTGGTTGGGGTGCGCTATGGACCCTTAGGGGTATAGGCGCCCTGGCCTTATCTCAGTACAAACAGTTAGTCTAGGCCTTTGACATTTCCCTCGGAGGACCTTGTCAGACCACCCACCTCCCTTACAAAAATTGACTTTTGCCCAATGACTCGTTCCTCCCCTTGGGGGTTAGAATCCTAGGGCTGCGGGTGCTTCTGGAGGCGTTGCACCTCCTTCCCCAGCACCACGTTGTGAATCTCTGCGACGTCCTCTACCCGTGACTACTACATGGACAGGTTAAAATTTTAATTAGCGCTATGCATTAGTCAAGGGTTTAATTCAGTGGAAGGCATGACTATCCATAGTCGCAGGGTTGAACCCGCTTTGATACCATATGTAACGACCCGTCGTTACGATGACAAAAGTGACAACCACAGGTAATTTTTTTTTTAAATGCTACTTGAGGAATTACACATAACCATTTAATAACGACTTCATTGACAATAGTACAATATATAAAAGAAACAACATTAACTCATTAACAAAAATCATCACGAAAAGCCGACACATCATTGTCGTGAATGGCGAACACATATCGATGCAAAATCACAATAAAAAGAAGCCTACCTAACCACATCAATCCAAGGCGCATGAGAACTTAATTATGAAATCAATCATACAATGCCATAAGATAAAGCGCAATGTTAAACTTCACTTGTTTCAAGACTCAAGACAAAAATCCACTATACTCCAAGGCACACGCCTAATTCACTGACTAAAAACTCAACATTCATAATCTTTGCGCAAGACAATTCACAACACGTCAAGATCTATCTACTCAATTAATCGACATTAATTTAAAGGATKCAAGAGTAAATTATCAACTCAGTCTTGACGTAAGATGATCAACATTAGACTCAAAGTGTAAAAGAAGTAAAAACTTYATCTTTCAACAACGACAAGGGTTGAGTCACAAGTGTAGTCACTTCATATTTAAGGTGCGCGGATAATCTAACTACCAGGTAAGTAAAAAATCAACATAACTCAATGCACACATTTTATAATAATCTCTTAATTAATCATAAATCATCATTATTGAAGAATTCGTTGCGCAAGAAGCCCAAATGACACAAGGTAAAATGTATTCATTACTTTTTATTGTGAAAACTCTAACCTCTAAGTAATCATCATTACATTATAAGTTGGTGTGCGCAAGGAGCCTAACGTCTAATAATCAATCATACTTCAATAATATTAAAGGTGCAAAGTGACGACACTCATGACAATAAACATTTAAGAGTGGAACCCAGTAATTTAGAAAACCATTTGCGTCTTCCACAATTTAAGGTTAAACCAGGCGAGGTAAGAGCATGAATCGAAGAGTTTGGGTTGCTGTGAAGAGAATAAATCGTTCTGAAGTGCAATCACTGCAACAAGGGTTGCAACTACTATCCAGAGACGAACCCAACAACGAAGAGCTCAACCAATCCTGGCGCATGTCTCTGATCTTAAGCTGTGGATGTAATCTTTCACCAAAATACAGTGCGCAAGCCTATAAGGGTGTTCGGATCTTGCATCTCTCCAGAGCTAGTACTGCTCCAAAAACGCAGAGGGAAAAAAAACGGGTTTAAAAATTTCCGAAAACGCAAGCCAACACAGAGATCGTTTTTAAAGAAATCGCAAGGGTTAATATACCCATTAAAATTTGCGAGAGTAGATGCGTATCACAATGATCTGTAAAGGAGAAACGCAGAGGTTAGAACCTATCAGACTTCGCTGAAGGTATATGCAGATCGCAGGGAGATTCTGGCGAATTCACATGCCCAACGCAGAGATAAACCAGACTCATTCGCTGGGCGACTTCGTGGCCGTACATAACGGGGATGCAGGTTTAAAACACCCGCTAAAGGCTCTGATGAATCCGCAAAGTGAAAGATATAATGCTCTTGGCAGCGGCGTGAAGGCAGAGAGGCAAGGGTAAGAGGATACCCCAAAAATAGCTGAGAAAACCACATTGAGGTCGCTGGGCCATAAAGGAATATATCACTAGATGTGGTCAAATCGCTATCAACTAGGGGTACATGACAACCAATTCCAAAAAATAGACAAATTATATTAATGCAGCCTGCAGTCCCAACCAGTACTGTATACAAATGTGGTACAGTGACAAGAAGTGAAATTCTACTCATTAAGTAGATTTCGTGCGACAACCATTCCATTTCTCGACTAATGCAAGACATCTCAGAGACTCACTCATCCCAGTTCAGACATCCAAGACAAATTTCAATAAAATAAAAAAATCCATACATAAACAACCAGATCTTATGACAATTCATGCTGCAAGGAGAATGCGTTCGAATACTGTATTTTTATACATATACGGTGAAAACGAAACCATACATAAATAACCAAATATTTTACAAATCAAATTAAATGAACATACCGTAACTGACGATATGGCTTGTTGATGTCCTTCGACAATTGGCGTTCCTCTGACTAAAATTAGCGCGTGTCCTGGCCTCCGCTTGCCAATTGATGAGACCTCACCGGTACCTTCCAGCCAATGCTAGGGGTACTCTTCTTCCCACTAAGCCCTCTGAGTTGCAAAGGGGCCACGCACACAAAAACCATAGAAGAATCTATTTCCCAGCTCGCCTCGCAAGGTCGAGCTACCACTTCCTTTTTGAGCTGGACATCCCAACTCCCACAAGAAAAATCAGTCAAGAAAAATTCCGGTAGCATAACCTTATGGATACCAGTCGACCCCCCTATTCTCATCCTCCGCCATCTCTTTTATAGAGTTTTCTCAGTGACTTGTTGCCAAAACACACATTAAATTATTTTTATTAAAAATTAATTAGGAAAAATTCTCCTCCATACACTTGTCACCCGATCCCTTAGTTGCACCATAAATTTATTGAATTAATTAATTTAATTTGCCAATTCCCCTCACCCACCTAAAAGCGTTCCTAAAAACGCTCATCGATGTCCCTTTATTCCCTCACATTCCCTTAATGAATGACGCCTTTCTTAAAGCTTAGTTGAGTTCGAAAAATGAAAGTTCTCTAGACTAGATTCCCTCCTATGTTCCACATTCCTTTCGTAATTAAGTTTCCCCTTTTTCTCTAAGTTCGAAATTAACAAGTTTTCACATAGCCAACAATTAATTTTTTGGATAAATTCTTTCTCCTTTAATTTTTTTAAATTTGATTTTTCTTCATCCCCGCTTTATTAATTGATTAATTAGTTTTAGTCCTTATCCCCAATTAGACCTATGATCTAATTTAAATTAGGCTTAGAAAAATTGTTTTTAAGGAAATTTTATAATTATTAACTTTAATCCTACAACATTTATTTTTAAGGCTCACCAAGTCAAAATGAGATATTGTTTTCTAGGTACTAGGTTCATTGACTCACCAGTTTTAAAACCATGACGTGCCCTTCAAGACACACTAAGTGCTCCAAGGGTACCACTCGCCTTCATTCACATTTCATTTATGCGACGTGCCCTTCAAGATGCACTACGTGCTCCAAGGGTGCCACTCACCTTTTGACTGATTTTGGTAGACGTCAAACCCTTGGATTCAATACTCCATGAGGTGACCTTGTGGGAGACTAAGGACCTCTAAGTAATAAGGACTCCACCTTATTGCACGCCCCTTAGAATCATCATGAGCGACTGTCACAGTCTTCCCTCACGATATCGTGGATCTCTCAAACTAGGTAATCGTTAACCTACAATTCGAGCCACGAAGGGAGTGCTAGTAGGTTGTGGGAGGGCTTCTGCCACACCTCTCCCTCAATATCTTTAGTTGTCGTGTGTGACCCCTTTACTCCAAATGTGAGTCTGATTAGCAAGCAATCGTTAGCCTGCATCTGTCAACGAAACATGTTAGCTGTTGAAACAGAACTAAAATTTTGTTTTTTGAACAAATTTTGGTATCCTGGAGTCTTTGCACTATTAAAATTTTTCAGATCTAATGAATTCGAAATAGACTCGAGGCTTATTCTGGAAAGAGAATGATTGAAAATTAATCTATGAATGTGCCAAATACTTTCTCAAATAATATTCTAAATAAACCACAATGATAAAATTTTAAGTTTTTCTAAATAAGCATCGGGATATCGGATTTCGCGGTTTGATAATAGCAAATTTCAATACACATTATTTCCCGATCTTCCGATTTCCTGATTTCCCGATGCGCTAATACTCTATTAATTCATTATTATCCTAATCTCATTTAAAAAATCAGTCTTAACTGTTAAGTTAATCGTATCGGGAAATCGCATTTCGCTGTTCGAATGAACAAGTAAACTTAACATCGTTTTCCCCGATTTCCCGATCCCCGATATAAATCAATCCTTAATGAAAGTCTGATTATAAG
>JASDQU010106969.1:193335-222387 GCA_032191745.1 Picea mariana | reverse complement strand
TTATGATTTATCCACCATCTATTCTCTAACCTGCTGCAATTATACCAAGTCAAGCATTCTTCTTACCATATCATTTGATTCAATTTGTTCCTCCTGAAAGAATTTAGCCACTAGTAGAACTAGCTAAATGGGGAAAATGGAATCAGTGCCATTAACCAGTTTGAAGGGAGAAGTTCCTATGGATTTCTTGTTAGTCACTCTGTCTTCCCAAAGAGAAAACTTTAGTTTGGAATCCCAGCTTCTTTGATTGTCCTCCAACAACTTTCTGATGATTTTGACTAGACTCTTATTGGACGACTCGGCAAGACCATTGCCTTGAGGGTAGTAGGAAGTAGAGTGTACCAATTGAATTCCCATTGACTTACACATGTCAACCAATGCATTAGATTTGAAGGTTGTTGCATTATCTGTCACTAGCCTTTTTGGGCAACCAAATCTGATCAAAATGTTTTCATGAAGAAACTTCATGATGACCTAATGAGTGGCATTTCTAGTGGGGATTGCCTCTATCCACTTGGTAAAATAGTCAGTGGCTAACAGGATCCACTTATGTTGACCGCTAGATGAAGGATTAATCTCACCTATGAAATCTAATCCCCACTGCTGAAAAGGACCATTCACTACAATAGATCTCAGGGGTAGAGATTTTAGTTGTTGTTTTCCTGTGAATCTTTGGCACTTATCACAAGATTTCACAAAGGCGCACACATCTGAAAAACGAAAAGGCCAGTAATACCCAGCCCTTAGGATTTTATGATTTGTGGTCTTCCAGTAATGATGGCCTCCACAAATACTCAAATGAAACTGATGCATGACTTTAGCTGACTCATCTTTGTCTAAACATCTCAGTAGTAAACTAGTAGGATCTTTCCAATACAAAAGATTATCATTAATGCAAAATTTAATTGCTTTGAGCTTAAGGGCTCAGGCTTGAGTCATGATAAGTTCAGGAGAAACCTCCAAATTCTATAAAAAATGAATAATACCTGAATACCACTCACATGAAGACAAATTTTCGTCCACCTATTGGTTGTCATGTTGCTCTTCTGTTGCTACCCTTGTCTGCAAACTTGTTGAACTTTCCCCAATTAAATTTATGTCCAAAAGATCACAATTCTCTTATGGCATGAGCTTGGCAAGGCCTTGGCCTTTTATCAGCTTAGTGGGCTTCACTTCTATGTCAAAATCAATCAGCTTTGCGATCCATTTAGCTCTCTTTCCATCAATATCAGGCTGGGTCAAGACATCCTTCACAGAGGTTGAAGGAACATAGGCAACAAACTTTGCATGGAGGATATAAATTATGAAAGCTTTTAATGACTTAATGAGAGCATAATCTTGTTTTTCTATAGAATCATACCTTAGTTCAACATCCTAAGTGATTTGATGAAGAAAGCCACCGGATGATCAAGACCTTCATCATCTTTTTGTAACAAGACTGTTGCCACTGTGTCATAGGAAGCAAAAGAGAAAATATAGAAATTCTTGGTGTAATCCAGACTGATTAGAGTGGGAGATTCCATGATAGCCTGTTTGATATCCTGAAATGAACTTCTTGCATTGTCTATCCATTTTATCTCAGATCCCTTTTTTAGCATAGAGGTTATATGTTTCACTAACTCAACGAAATTAGGAATAAACCTTCTGACAAAATTTATCTTACCGAGTATGGATTGGATATCCTTCTTTGACCTTGGTATGGACAATTTCTGAATTGCTTCCACCCGAGTTGGATCAATTTTCACTCCCTCTGCTAAAACAATGTGGCTTAGGAGCTTACCCTTCTTGAGAGAAAATTGAGACTTTTTGGGGTTCATTGAAATCCCGAACTGTCTGCATTTCAAAAATACTCTTTTCAGATGCTTCAGATGCTCTTCATGACTACTAGAATAAACTGTGATATCACCAAGATGGATGAGGACAAACTTGTCCTTCTCTCCCACAAAAGCTATGTCCATGGCCCTCTGAAAAGTCGCCCCGGCATTCATTAGCCCGAATGGCATCTTGGCGTACATGAGGGTACCCCAAGGAGTAGTAAAGGCAGCTTTTTCTTCGTCATCAAGGTGTATAGAAACTTGGTTATATCCTAAGAAGCCATCTAGGAAAGACATGACAGTGGCCCCTAAAATTCTTTCAAGCAAGTGTTCCATCTTGGGTAGGGGATAGTTGTCTTTCTTGGAGCATTTATTTAACTTTCTAAAATCAATGCATAACCTTATCTCACCATTTTTATTTTTCACTATTACTAGGTTTGCAATCCATTTGGAGTATCTTAATGGGATTATGATTTTGGCATCAAGGAGCTTTTTGATTTCTTTTTCAATTACAGGAAATAAGAGAGGACTGATAGGTATCAACTTCTGTTTGAAAGGGTTGGTGTCTTTCTCAAGGGGAATCTTATGTTGAATGACATCAGGATTATAGGTGTTCAGATCACTGTATTTCTAGGAAAAAACATAAGCAAATTCCTTCATAATGCTGCAATATTCTGACCTTTGGTTAGTAGTTAATTCAGTGGACAGATTTATGAATTTAGGATGACTTTGGCTTCCTATATTGTTCTCATGGGCAGCAGGATCCTTCTCCTTCTTATCAGGTTTGTAGGGGACATCGTTTTGGTCGAAAAGCTTCTCAAGAGGTACCAAACCCCGAGGTATATAATTGTTGGGTAGTTGAATAATATCATGTTGACCCATTTTTCTTTTTAGCTTAGGATTTTTGGATTCCTCTACATTTTGATTTTCCTGGTCAATATGCATATCAGAAAATTCATCTACCACCTAGAGAAATCTACTAAGCTCATCATCATCTTCAAATACTTTCCAATATTTGATATTGTCGGGCAGAGATGGTCTATATTTGACTTGGATTTCATAATTCAGTCTAGGGGCTATGGGAGGAATAAACATACTGGTTGAGAAAGCAAGGGAATCGGAAAGGTGATTCATAGCTTTGGGTATATAAGAAATATCAAAAATGGAAAAAGAGTCCCTGATTTTCCATACCTCATCCTTGGAAGCTTTCAACCTGACATGTTTTTCTTGGAAAGTACTATTCACTTGTTGTATGATGAGATCTGCATCTTCAAACACCTTTAGTCCTTTGATTCCCATCTCCTTGGCAGAATTTAATCCCAACAACAAAGCCTCATACTCTACTATATTGTTAGTAGTTTTGAAATCAAGTTTAAAAGACAAATGAATAGCCTCTTTTGAAGGAGAAATCAAAACTACACCTACACCTGCTGAGTCTTTGGTACTGGCACCATCAAAGAACATGCTCCACATGGGAGTACTCTCTCCATCAGTCTGTTGATATGTAGGCGTTGTGAGCTGCAATGGAGTAGGCTGAGAATCATCTATTTGCATAATGCATGCCCCAAACTCTGTGTCTAATGCATAGATGGGATGGTTTACAAAATTCTTCCCATCACTAATGATGTACGCAAGCTGATTTTCTCTGTAAAGTCTCTTTAGCTCTCCTCCAAACACCAGGACTGTGGCATACGAAAGATCCATCTACAAGGTACCTCCCAGCCTTTTTCTCCATGAACGTGACAAGAGGAGGCCGAAATTGGGTGGGATATCATCCACTACAACATCCATTACCATGCTTCTCATTGGCAGTTGGGAAACGTTTATGACAAGGTATTTTATGAGGCCGAGGCATCTGACTTTCCTAGAGTTGAAAGAGAAGAGATCATGGTAAGGTTTTGTGATGTCAAGCCCAAGATCATCCATCACTTCTTTAAGCATAAGATTGTGTGATGCTCCCAAGTCACGCAAGGAGTTGTGAAGGATCTTGTCATGGATATTCAGGGATATGTAGAAGCGTGGACAAGAGTCATCTCAGTCCTCTACCATAGGTCCTATAGTCACTATGGTCTTGTCATATTGAAGGTTTACATAATCAGCAGTTGGGGGAGTCTTTGGTTGAAGGGACTTCAGGATAGCAGACTTGAATATGTCATTCTTCATAAGTTCAGTCAATGGCATAGGTATTTTTACCCTCTAAATTTCTAATTCGAAATTAAATGAATATGATATTTTATCGGAAGGTTTTACCTCTTAAGAAGGAGCTCTGAGGGACACTTGTTCTTAAGCTTGGGGCTGCAATTGCTTCTGTTGTTGTTTTACAGGAGTGGAGGTCTACTTTGCAGGAGCAGCAGGCTGCTTGGCAACAACATCTTTCTTTTTTCCGGGGGCAGCGAGAAATGGTTTTGGAGCAGCAGTATTAGATCTTAAATTGTAACCTAGTTGATCATCTATCTGATAAAAATATTCTTCAATGCTTGCCTCATTAATATTCTCATTCATCTGGGCCTCCTCATAATCCGTTTGTGTCAAGAAGGAGGAATTAGTATCATCCCCAAAGCAATTGATGTCATCTTCTTCTTCAACTTCATGATGAGATAGCTCATGCTCTTCTTCTAGCACTGCATTTTGGAAGGGGCCCCTGACCCTTTGGTCTTCAGCTGCATTTCTGTCTCTCTAAAGGATTTGAAGCTGTTGGTTGTTCCTTCTATAAGGGAATGCATTGGGATTCCTGGGAGCATAGGCATTAGGCTCTTTACTTCTTGTTGGATGTTGACTCTGAATTTCCAATTTTGACATCTCCAAGGTCAAGCTGTCCAACATCTTGGCCATCTTTTCCATTTTGGTATTTGAAGAAGAAGGAGGATCAGCAGATGAATTCTTTCTCTCAAATTTTCCTTTAAGTTTCTGAGATGCCATAATGCTATATTCAACCTTAAGAGAAACATCTTGCATTAAAGCGAGTGTGGCTGACCTTCTTTCTCTAAGGATTAAGAAAAATTATGGATCAAAGGAAGAAGAGTAAGTAATCTTTGTTGATGCATCAGTTGGCTTGATCTCTGCAGGGATCTTGCCAAACATCTTATTGAACCTTTTGGTGAAGTATGAGATAGACTCCCCATTTTCTCTTCTTAGATTTCCAAATTCAGTAATATAATACAAGAGGTCTCTTCTTTCTCCCAAATGTTTCAAAAACACTCCATCTAACTACTCAATGCCTACCACTGAATTTGTTGGTAGTTCCTTGAACAAGTTCCTAGATTGACTATCCAAGCTCTGCACAAAAATTCTGGTCCAAACATCTTCCTCTGAAATGTTAATATTCTCAGCATAAGCATAGAAAGCCTCTATACGTTCTCCAGCGGTATAATCCCTAGATCCAGTAAAATTTGGCATATACTTCTGATAATCGCCTGTTGGCATGGTTGATAAGGGATTGGGCAAAATAAGAGGAGCATACCTATTGGCTAAGATCTGTTCCATTTTTGTCAAAGGGGCAGCCATGGAAATCTTGGGGGTTGATGCAGAGGAAGAAGTTTTTGTAGATGACGGCTGAGATGGGATAGGTGGGACTATGGACAATGGTGGTCTTACTTCACTGAGGAATGAAGTGGAAGCACTGGTAGGATGACTACCCTAGAATGTGTTTCCTGAATAAGGTGGGAAATAGGAAGCTCTGTAAAACTAACCGAGCAGCAAGGCCAAGTTTTCTTCACCCTTAGAGGAAAGATCTTGTAAAATATCTTCAAGAACGAGCAAACTTTTATGATTATGGAAAAAACTTTCTACATGCTCAGTTGGTGAATAATTCAAGGAAGAGGAAGAGTCCTCTTCTTGGATAGATTCTACAACTTCTTTTCCTAAGTTGGATATAGAAACATGCTCAGAAATAGAATCTATAACATTAAAAGAAATTGAAGGCTCATCGCCCTTCAAGATTTCTAACACAATCACAATTTTCTGAGAACTAGAAGTTTCAGCAGAAGTGGATTCGACAAGAGGTTCTCTAGATACAAATGAAGAAGTGTTTCTTGAAATACCTGGTTTAGATGCTCTTGCAGATCTGGAAGTTTGTCTTTGCAATGATTTTCCACCTCTGATGATCTTCTTAGGGTCTGGAACTGGTGTTGCCAGTGGTCTTTCTTGGTTTGCTTTGGTATGAGCCCTTCTCGGAGCCACTTCATTCCAATGGAGTTGCTAGATAGATGATTACAACCGAAAATGTGTCCGGACTTTGTCTATCATCAAAGTTGGATCTTTTCGTCTCCCAAGGAAGCTGAGCTTCAATCTCCTCTCCCCGGCAACGGTGCCAATTTTTTATCACTCTAAGAAACTCTCCTAGGTTGTATCTCAGAGATGCCTGGTAACTTGCCTTTTTGTAATTATTTTCTCAATAATGGGTGTGGGTTTGGATCAAGATGAATATCTAAATCACTGGATTGTATCTTCAAGACAGTCTAGTTATATTCATGCAGTACAAGGCCTTCAAGAGCTATTATCAGATAGGTTTGTAGATTAAATGGATAAGAAAACCAATCAATTAACCAGAACATACATAACAATATATATGATGGGTCAACAAACTAGCAAAGGATGCTTATGATTCTTGCTTAACAATCAAAGGCAAGATGATAGTTACCATGGGACCTTTAAACATAGACAAAGAAATGATTTCAACTCATAGGCATAGAAAAAGATAAAGAGAGTCTGACAATAACAAAGAAAGAAGCTTGCAGGCTTAATATATTAAAGAAAGTGTCTTGATCACAATAAGTGGATTACAGAACTCAAAATCGAACCTTTTGTTCATCAAATGTTCTAGGATTTATAGCCTTTAAAAACAGTTTCAAAATCCTAGAATACTGGATCAAATTTTGCCTAAAATAGAGAATCGATAACTAGCACAAGAAAATAGGCAAAGATCCTATAAACTAGGTCAATTCATATCCTTGAATAACCTTTATGTCCTTCGGATTCTTTGGTAGGTGTAGTGAGCCTTCCGAGACTGTTGGATTGTATATGATATGAGAAGAGTCAAAAATGACACATGCTGACAATCAAACAACTTTATATCCCTGAAAACAGCTAACCAATTTTGACCTTTCTGTCTTGTAGAGCATCTCCAAAATCAAAACAAACTCTTGATAAGGATGTCATTAATTATTGTCCATAGATTGGAACCATTCCTGAGGCTTTTGGAAAAGGAAAACTTGGATCTGTGCAACACTATTAACTTTTTTCCTTATCAGTACGTTCGGTAGCTAGAGTAGATAGAATTTTGGACCAATTAGCTATCGAAAGCTCTGTTTCTGGTGGCTAATGAACAATCAAAATGTTCTCCTAAGCCACCGAAAGATCTATTTCAGTGGAATTATCAAAATTTCAAAAATACCTTTTGTCTTAGCTCAAAAACACCTTAGGGCTAATTTTTAAGGCTTATGCATCTTTCTCAAAGATTGTAGGATTACTGGATGCCTCTGGTTCATTTCACTGAACTGCCACCTCTGCTAGGGTTTCAAGAGTAGCATGTGTTTGAACCTGGTGTTTTGAAGACATAAGCTGTTGTAATCTTTTACAATCTTGTCCTTCTTTTTTTTTTCCTTTATGCTTTCATGAGCTAATCTTTCCAAGGATGAGTTTCTTTTTGCAAACTTTTTCAACAAAGTTTCATATCTGGTTTTAATTACCCTTTCTAGCACTTCTTGTTCAACTAACTTCTTCTTAAGCTTCTTGATTTACTTTGATTTACTCTGCTTCACACTTTTTTTAGATGAGGCATCTACAATTTTTGGTTCTTGTTCTTCTTGAGGTGTAGGTGATGGAAGGTCTTCATAACTTACTGTGAATATATCTACAAAAATGGAATTTTCATGCCCTGTGGTAATTGAATCCCCATGCCCTGTTTCAATCTGGCGCTCTTCATCCTCCAAGTCTGTGTAAGGAAGATTAAGAATGCTTTTGTTCACTGGGGATTCTTTGGCCTTATCTGTTTCACTACTAAAGTTCAATTTATTCTTAGTTTTATTAAGCTTAGAGGAAGGAGAGGGTTGATTAACTGGAACTGGAGAGATAGCTCTCCTCCTCCTCTTTCCACTTCTGGGAGTAGAATATTTCTTGGAATGAGGACTCTTTTTACCCTCTAGTTGTACATCAGTCTGAAAAGCATTCCAGAACAAGAAGTAATTCCACTCTTTGCCTCTTCTCTACAACAACTCACAAACCAAAATTTTAATTAGACCATGGTGGGATAGTCTACCTGCAATTTTATTGGGCTTGGCCTTGACCTGATGAGACATCTTAGATAAGCTTTTGTGGAGAAAATAGGGCAGATTGAGTGGGTTCCTACCAGTAAAATGATTCATGAGTTTGAAATGGTAAATCATCACCCTGTTATATCTGCCTTCGCAAGTTATATAGACCATAATGGCTTTTAGTAATTGTTTCCATTTCTCTTCAAGGAAAGACATGGGAATATCTTTCTTCCATATCAAATCCTTGCATTTTGGTTTCAAGTAAGACTTGAATTCAACATTTTTTTTTACAGTGGTTTTAAACCATGTTTCTCTAGTCCTGGGAAGTTCTGTTACCTCGGCTATGAGGGATTCATCCACCTCGAATTCATCTCGACCGATGACTTCTATCCTTCCATCGAAATTCATGGCAAAGGCTTCTGCTACCTGCTAGTGAGAACTCTGTAATTGTTTACAAAAATTATATCAGCCTGCGTCCCTGAATAATTGGCATACCTCCAAGTGTGATTCCAAGTAACTAATGTCGTCGAGCTCTTTCCTCAGAGTTGATCCTCCTTTCTTCATCTGTCTCCATGCTCCTGTACACCTGCGATTGAAAAATCAGATTTTGGTGGAAACTTACACAGCGTAAACTTAGGAAGATTTGGCTCGGTTGTGACAGGGACGAGAAAAATGAGGCGAACGTCATATCTTGGCATTGATTACAAGGGATGCGAAAGAGCATCTTGTGATTTGAAGCAATCATGGTTGATGACTGAGAAGTACGTAACCATGTAGTTTGATGAAACAACGATCCGAAAAGATTCTATATATCATGCAGAGATCAGCTCCCGATCATGAATGGTTCGTTCTCCTGTCTTTTCGGTGGCTAATTGCAATTATAGAACTTCAAACCTCATGATTTAAACGTGTGAAAGGACATGTTGACTCCTCCCCCGCTCCTGCGATTTTGATGGCTAGAATAGGCTCGAGATTCTTTGTTTAAGCTACTGAAATCTAAGGCTTTTGGTGGCTAATGAACAACCGAAATGTTTGCCTAAGCCACCGAAACCTGAGATTTGAATTAGATTAAATAAAAACAAAACGAAATTTTATTCTAACTTTATTACATGCATAAAGCTCTAAAAAAATGAGCTTTAAAAAATTAAAAATGTATTTTTTTTAAAAGACATCCTATCACCTAAAATGAAATAACTCGATTTATTTATTTGAGGAGATAACAGGAGAAAGAAATTATGATAGCAATGTTCTAAGGATGATGAGATTAAGTTTGAGGTTCTAGTACCTTAGGGCCTCAAACTTCAAGACTCAAAAGATGAATTTTGCTAGAGAACAAGCTCTTTTGGGCTCTGGCAAAATTCTTCTTCCTCCTTAGACTCTTGAAATATATAGAAACAAGTTTCTAGAACAAGACTCCTAAAATTCTACCACTTTAGTGATTTAGAAGACTATTCTAGACACGATTCTCTTAGCAATCTAGTAAGTGGAAAGGTCTTGAGAGAGGAGGAAACACCCTATGCTTCACTCCTAAGTGTTGAGAAAGCAATTTCATAATCTTCAACATGAACAAGAAAAATTACCATAAACATTCAATGCATGAAGTGAAAATTGCATATTTTACTTACTTCACCCAGAATAATCAAGCACAAACCCTAGTTGAAGATTTTTCCACCAAGAATAAGCCAAGAGACATCCAAAATTATCTCCTCCAAGCCTAGCGCATGAGTAAAAAGATCCAAGTATGCCAAAGAGGGCAAAATTTTCAATCTTATCCTCTTGTGTGAGGAAGAGTTATGATCTAAAATGAAAATGGCAAGACCTCTATTTATATGAGGCCTGGAAAACCATATTTTTCCAATTTTTAAGTCAACTTTAAAATATAAAGAGGGCCGACCTCATAGAATTTTCCCTATAAATAACATAAAGTCAATTTTCACAAAATAACCCTAAAAAGGGTGATGTCATCCCTTCTAGGGTAATGTTAGGCTCCCAGAGTGAAACATTGAGGTGGACAAGTGTAACCTCAAGCCTCCAAAGGCCATCCATCATGCCACACATTCTGACATTCATGTAAAACCATTCTCCATCAAAGCCTCAAGCCCTAAGTGACGTCATGGGATAGTAGTGTGACATCTAAGCCTCCAAAGGATAACGTCGAAGTGGAGAGAGGTGGGAGCTCATCTCCTAGTCATGCCAGAGTGCCTTCAAAGGCAACGAACTCCTTCTTTAAGGTGGAAATGGTGACCAAAAGACTATCCCAGATGTGGTATCTAGCACCCATCCTTTGTCTCCAAAGCCCTCATGAAGGTCTTAACACAATCATCTCCTCATGAATACCTATCCACCAACAAGGTCTTGCAAAGACAAACATATGCTCCCTCCAAGGGTCCATAAGTCACAAGAATCATGCCAAGTAAGACATATCTAATAATGGAACTACCCAAACATGTGCATCAAACCCCCCCTTTCAAACTAAACAAATGCTCAAAGACCTTATACAATTTGTCAAATTTAGGTGTGGGAGGGGTGTCAAGGCATCCTATTGGGTCAGTCAATCCCTAATTCCAAGGTGTTTTCCCAAGGGAAACTTATCTATGTCATGTGTGAGTATGAGGTGGAGTGGGGTAATACTTCTGAGCATGGGGTTCATGACATACAATGGTTCATATTGTCTCATTTGTGGGTGCCTTTGTAGAGGGTGTGCTTCCCTTCGTCCGCGATGCAAATTTTTTCCAAGCCCATTTATTTTCCATTAATTAATTAGATTTTTTCCCACTAAAAAGGAAAATACATATCCCATATATGCTCTACCTTGGAAATCATGTTTTTCCAAGTTGAAGACAATAAGTGGCATTGAAAAGGAAATGCTAGCCCACATACGCTCTACCTTGGTTGGCATGATTGATTAATTAGTTATTTATTTTATGGGTCCCTCATTTTTTTGAGAAGTGTTTCATTGTTCTTAGGATCCTAGGGTAAGCATATGGATGGTTTGTGATTGGATTTTATCTTTTTCCAGCTACATTCCCCTCTAGGCCTTCAACCCCTTCTTCCCATGAAATGAAGTACAATCCCTTATAGGGTCAGTGCACCCAAAAACCCAAAAGATGAGGAGACGAAATGGAAGAAGTATGGAAAGTGATAAGTATGATCGAGAATGGTACGATAAATTTTCAAGGAACCCCCAATAGTACCCCATTCCCAAGGGTGACAAACTTACTAGGACGTGATGATACCCACCAAGGGTAAATAAGGCAAAAGGTATAATTTCCAAGCAAACGTTCTATAATAAAGAAAGGGTTCTTTGCAACATATTCAAATGCTTCAATTACTAAAGTGACACTTACCATGATACCAAAATTACTACCTCATGAAGAAAGACCCTTTTTCCTCGAGGGTCAGGCCTGTGTGATGGATGCTTCTCTACTGTTGGTGATGCATAATGGTGAAATTCAATATAGGAGGGGCCTTGCGAGGCTCTTCTAGTCAATCTATCTCTCATAACTAAAAAGGAAAATACATATCCCAGATACACTCTACCTTGGAAATAATGCTTTTCCAAGTTGAAGACAATAAGGGGAACTGAAAAGGAAATGCATAGCCCACATACGTTATACCTTGGTCAGCATGATTGATTAATTAGTTATTTATTTTACGGGTCCCTCATTTTATTGATAAGTGTTTCATTGTTCTCGGGATCCCAGGGTCATATGGATGGTTTGTGATTGGATTTTATCTTTTTCCATCTACATTGCCCTTTGGGCCTTCAACCCCTTCTTCCAATGAAATGAGGTACAATCCCTTCTTGGGTCAGTGCACCCAAAAACCAAAAACATGAGGAGACGAAATGCAAGAAGTATGGAAAGTGATAAGTATGATCGAGAATGGTACGATGAATTTTCAAAGAATCCCCAGTAGCACCCCTTTCTCAAGGGCGGCCAACTTACTAGTACGTGATGATACCCACCAAGGTTAAATAAAGAAAAAAGTATAATTTCCAAGCAAACGCTCTATAATCAAGAAAGGGTTTTTTGCAACATATTCAAATGATTCAATTATTAAAGTGACACTTACCATGATACCAGACTTACTAACTCGTGAAGAAAAACCTATTGTCCTCAGGGGCCAGGCCAGTGTGATGGTTGTTTCTCTACTGTTGGTGATGCATAATGGTGAAATTCAATATAAGAGGGGCCATGCAGGGCTCTACTAATCAATCTAGCTCTCGACACTCCATGTCTACTACCTATGGGCCTCGAGAAACGATCTCCTTAGTTACCCCTAGTCTAAGGGGGTAACACGAGGCTCCTAGTTGGGGACATTTGCTCACCATAGAGTGCATGATAACCTAAACATATATGTTATGACCCATTTCTTCACACTCAAGCAAAATTGTTAGAGAACCTAGGGTGATGCTATCACCCCTTATTCAAATTATCAAAATCCAAAAGCAAATGTTGAAAAGAAAATTTTCCAATATTTTTATTCTAACATATCAATATGATCGTGCAAAGATATAAATATGACATAGAAATGATTAAATATGCAAGAATAAAATATGTAAATCATCAACATGTATGCGAATCAGGTTAAGCTAAATGCAAACTATACTACCATGATATGCAATATGAAACATATATACAATGCAATGGAAGATGCAAATGCCCACTCTAACCTACCTACATTAATCTATGTTAGCCTCAATGCTAGGTGTAATCATATAACCAATAAAAACATTCTAGCATTGTATTGCAACACCTACCCCTGTGCTTCATTGTAAACCATAACAAGAAAAATCCAAGCACAAAAATAGCATGAGTTAGAGCATGCATCATATCATAAGTAATCATAAAATTTAACTCATAGAGGTGGGAGGGAGGGACAAAATCATCCCAAGTCATATTCCCAAAAGAATTCTCAATCCAATATAAAGACTCATTAGTCTGACTCAAAGGGTCAGAAGGTTGACTAGCCTAGATCTTATCACTCCCCGAGGCATGAAAAGGGATGAGCAAGAACCTAGAGGGTGACTTACAACTTCCCAGGGGAAAGTTGAAAGACTGAGATGTTAAACATTTTCTTAAAGCATTTAGCCTACCCTTAAATTCCAAGAAAAGTTTTTCCCTGGAGACAAACTGGGACAAGTAACACGTTTCCCAGCTGCACCCTCAGTGACGTAGTGAGATAAAGAAAAAGAAGGAAGCTGGAAATCCCCATAACAAGTATTATGCTCCAGGAAAATTATGTCCTTACCCTCATCCAAACTGGAGCACAACGATGGTTGAAAATTTTCTTCGTAGATTTAATCGAAGTGATCAAAATAATATGTATCAATCCCCCTAGGGAATAACTTGAAATCTTCATGTGAATGCTGCAAAAGGTCATCCCCAAGTGGTTGGAAAAAATCTATAATCATGTCATCTCCTTGTTACCAAACATCTGAATCAGTAGCAATCACGTATGGTTGTCGTAAAGGAAATAATCGAAGATGACCTTCAATATCGTAAATGGGATCTCCATCATAGAAAATCACATCCCATTTATGTCTCTCAACATGTATAAACTCATCAATATTCTCAATCACAGCATCACTTTCATTAAAACATGAAGGGTCTAGTGCATCCAAAGATTTTTCTAACACTCCTTCATCTTCTAAATCATAGAACAAGGCATCATCAAAAAACCTAAAAAGGAAAATGACTAACCCCATTTTCTTCTTCTTGTGCAGGAGGAACTGAAGCTTGGATGACTTCATCAAATGGAGGAACAAACACCAACAATTCATCCTAATTACTCACCTCTTCTGGCTCTCGTTCTTCAATTAAGTCTTCTTTGTCTTTAGTAGAATCATGGGATAATTCTTTCTCCTCTTTGATGGATTGATAACCCCTTTTATAAGCTTCTTCCTTGGGTCCCTTCATTAATGGAGTTGCACAACCTTATTCATCCAAGGGATGCTCAAGACATGGAGGTTCTTTATTAATTAACTCTTCATTACCTGCTTTCTTGTCTAGAGGGTAATATTCATTAAGATCTACATCCTCTGAATCATCCCATTCTTCTCCATCCACATTCAACTTTAATATTTTTTATAAAACCCAAGGTTGGTTATAATTCTCTCGTATACTGTCACGAAGTTTTTTTACTTGGAAGTTTGCCTTAGCAAACTTTTCATCTCCTGACGTTTTGAGACTTTGTTCATATATTTCCAATCTACGGTCATGCTCTCTTCGTCTTATTTAACATATTCCAATTAAGACACGTACATCCTTGCACAAATGAACTAGTTGCTTGCATACTTAATTATCCTTTCAGATGCTTTCTTTCAATCTTTCGGAGAAGTATTTGCTTTGTTCTTTGCAGGCATATTTATCTCCCTTAGAGGATTCCTATTTTCGAAGGGCTACTTTGAGCTCTTGGAGGGCATCTTCAAGTGTCTCACTTAGACTCCAATATTCAAGGAATTTTGTAGTGAGGCCTAGGAAGGAAGATATACTTTTTGGTTTAATATTCCTTGAAAAGTGTACTTGTATTTCAAATGGTATGCTAACCAAAAACAACAACATCCACACACCTTCATGCTCCACCTTTAGCCTTCTTGTATACTTTATTAACTTTTCAACATATGTAATGGCCAGGGATGGATCACCATCATATTTTGGGAAACCCTCAGACCATTATGAGGGAAAATTGTTAGGGTACCCAAGAAAGATACTTGTATCAATGTATGGGTAAAGCTTACGAATATTTGATAAGTCCATTATTCCATCACTTAGGAGTGCTCAATGACACCTTGAAATCTATCATGGAGTCACCAAATGATCAACCCTAGATCATCAAAGGAAGATGAGGGAATCACCCTTAGTGGATTCACTAGGTAAGCTTGTAAGATAAGGGTTTCGAGAAAAGCTCACCAAAGATGTGTCATTGAGTAAAACTAGCTTGATTGTCCCCAGTAACAGTGACAAAATGTTATCACATAATTTGTACTTGTCAAATCCCAAGACGCGTAAATTAAATTGGTGTAACTACAAGATAACCAACCAATGTCACCTTAGTAGGAAATCCCCACGTTTTAGGGGTAGATGAGGTCCAACCCAGGGGAGGCATCCCCGATAACCTCAAGGGAACATATAGAAAATGATATAGCCAAGTTTGGAGCACCCTCTCATTGGTTACTAAGTCAAAGGTCTATGTATATAGAATTGAGGTAAAGGGAAGAGATTTGGGTACCTTCATGGAACAAGAACAAATATAACATGTATATAGCAATTTCCAAGTACCAATATGATAGTAAAACCTCAAAGGACAGTAGACAATGAAAATATATACTAGCTGATACAAAATTGTAGCAATATAAAAGTTTACAACATCAATTAGTAATTTGTAGCAACCACAAGAAATATAGATCATAATTGCATGAAAAGACAGTGAAAAAACAACACTTATACAATAGATCAATTAACACTTATTCCAAGCAATTTCTGAGTATGTTAGCTATGAGTTAGAGTGACTTATGTAGAAAAATGAAGCAAATTAGACAGTTTTAGCAGTTTTTTCTACAACAACAATAAATTCGGTGAATTTATCTTAACTAGGGTTAGAAAAGGTTAGAAAAAGCCTTAGACAATAAAGTTTGAGAGTTGTTTGATCAATTCCTTCACAAGCGAGAAATTAAACTAGTACCTTTTGGGCTATGGAGTCAATTACAACAACATTGTATATTGGAGAAATAAATGATGATAACAATGTTCTAAGTATGATGAGATGAATTTTGAGGTGCTAGTACCTTAGAGCATCAAACTTCAAGACTCAAAAGATGATTTTTTCTAGAGAATAAGCTCTTTTGGGCTCTAGCGAAATTCTTATTCCTTCTTAGACTCTTGAAATATATAGCAACAAGTTTCTAGAACATGACTCCTAAAGTGATAGCACTTTAGGGATTTAGAAGCCTATTATAGACAAGATTATCTTAGCAATTTAGTAGGTGGAAAGGTCTTGAGAGAGGAGGAAACACCTTATGCTACTCTCCTAGGGTTTTGAGCAAGCAATTTCATGATCTTCAACATGAACAAGCAAAATTTACCATATACATTCAATGCATGAAGTGAAAATTGCATATTATACTTACTTCACCAAGAATAATCAAGCACAAACCCTAGTTGCATATTTTTCCACCAAGAACAAGCCAAGAGACATCCAAAGTTAACTCCTCCAAGCCTAGCACATGAGTAAAAAGATCCAAGTATGCCAAAGAGGGAAAAAATTCTAGTCTTATCCTCTTATGTGAGGAAGAGTTATGAACTAAAACGAAAATGGAAAGGCCTCTATTTATATGAGGCATGGAAAACCATATTTGTCCACTTTTTAAGTCAACTTTAAAATATAAAGAGGGTCGACCTCATAGAATTTTCCCTATAAATTACATAAAATCAATTTTACACAAAATAACCCTAAAAAGGGTGATGTCATCCCTTCTAGGGTAACGTTAGGCTCCCAAAGTGAAACGTTGAGGTGGAGAAGTGTAACACTAGGCCTCCGAAGGCCATCCATCATGCCACACATGCCAACTTCATGTCAAACCTTCCTTCATCAAAGCCTCAAGTCCTAAATGATGTCATGGGCTAGTAGGGTGATGTCCAAGCCTCCAAATGATAATTTCCAAGTGGAGAGAGGTGGGAGCTCATATCCTAGTCATGCCAGAGTGCCTCCAAAGGAAACGACCTCCTTATTTAATGTGAAAATGGTGACCACAATCCTTCCCCAAATGTGGGATGTAGCAACCATCCTCGGGCTCCAAATCCCTCATGAAGGTCCGAACACAGTCATCTCCTCATGAATACTTGTCCACCGTCTCCAAATAAAAATAGATGTGCCCTCCAAGGTTCCATAAGTAACAAGAATCACACCATGTAATCCACATATAAGAATGGAACCACCCAAACATGTGCATCAAACCCCCCATTTTCAAACTAAACAAATTCTCAAAGACCTTATACAATTTGTCAAATTTAGGTGTGGGAGGGATGTCAAGGAATCCTATTGGGTTAGTAAATCCCCAAGTCCAAGGTGTTTTCCCAAGGGAAACCAATCTAAGTCATGTGTGAGTAGAGGGTGTGCTTCCCTTCATCCACGATGCAACATTTTTCCAAGCCCATTTATTTTCCATTAATTAATTACAATGTTTCCAAGTTGAAGACAATAAGGGGCATTAAAAAGGAAAATATATATCCCAGATACGCTCTACCTTGGAAATCATGCTTTTCCAAGTTGAAGACAGTAAGGGGCACTAAAAGGAAATGCATAGCCCAAATATGCTCTACCTTGGTCGACATGATTGATTAATTAGTTATATATTTTGCGGGTCCCTCATTTTTTCGAGAAGCGTTTCATTGTTCTCGGGACCACAGGGAGAGCATCTAGAAGGCTTATGATTGGATTTTATCTTTTTCCAGCTACATTCCCCTCTGGGCCTTCCTCCCCTTCTTCCCATGAAGTGAGGTACAATCCCTTGTTGGGTCAGTGCACCCGAAAACCCAAAAGATGAGGAGAAAAAATGGAAGAAGTATGGAAAGTGATAAGTATGATTGGGAATGGTATGATGACTTTTCAAAGAACCCCCAGTAGCACCCCATTCCAAAGGGTGACCAAATTACTAGGACGTGATGATACCCACCAAGGTTAAATAAGGCAAAATGTATAATTTCCAAGCAAACGTTTTGTAATCAACAAAGGGTTCTTTGCAACATATTCAAATGCTTCAATTATTAAAGTGGCACTTACCATGATACCAAACTTATTACCTCATGAAGCAAGAACTACTGTCCTCTGGGGCCAGGCCAGTGTGATGGATATTATTTACTTCTGGTGATGCACAATGGTGCAAGTCAAGATAGGAGGGGCCTTGCAGGGCTCTGTTAATCAATCTGGATCTCGACACTCCATGTCTGCTACCTATGGGCCTTGAGACATGATTTCCTTAGCTACCCCTAGTTTGAGGGGGTAACAGGGGCCATAGAGAAATTCAAATAAAAAATGAATACTCTTCAAATAATTGTTTATCTTGCTTCAAGTCTTAGTTGGCATATTCATCAAATATATGTTAAGAATAAATTGTTCATTGGGAATATCCATGAATAAATATATATGGACCAATCCCTTGGTTTAGTATATAAAAAACATCCTCACTTTTTTTACATGTTGAAGGCAATCTAAATTTTCATGCTAACATAAAAAATCAAGCATACCTGGCTTGAGTTGGTGGCAAGATCCTATGCTCTGCTCCTCCTCTACTCCTCTTCATTTGCTCAATCAAATAAAAACACAAGATGTGGTGTGCAAATGGACACAAATCGCGTCCGTATTCCCTTAAAACATGGCACAACAGGAACGTGTGTGCATTCCTAAGAACGTGAACAATTTCTTAAGAAAGTGATAGGCTAGCTCTGAATTCTCCCTCACAACTCAATATTAGACAATAAAATCAACACTGTAAGTCCTCCCAAGCATATTAATCCATCTTCAACCAATGACACTTTCCCCTCTCATCCCTAATCAACACTAATAAAAGAGTTCAATTCTTTTCAATGTAGTCCCTCAAGCATCTCCTTTCCATCTAATGTAGGTAAGGGAATCTCTTCTACTGAGAAATATGTATTTCCAACTTCTAACAATGGATCATCATTTCCCCAACATTTGCAAGTAATTATGGACATGGTTATTTTATAGGTATGGCATTGGCTCTTAAAATACATGCATAGAAACAACAAGCTACAAGTCAAATGAGAGTGATAAATAATGAAAGAACTATAGATGAATTCCTTGCATGGTGAAAATCAATGAATATATATTTTATGCATGCATTGTCACCACATGCCTTCTCAAGAAGCCCAAATATATTCACTTAGACAACTAAATCCAAAAGTTAGTCAATAATTAATTGGCATAGGTAAAGATTGGAGAATGTAGGATAAAAGGTGGGCATTAGTCAAATATCATTATTTTCCTCTTATCCCCCTTTCTTTCCCTCCCATGGACTCATAGCCCTTTTATATTTTCTTGCAACACTTAAGTGGTTGTATTAATACGATTAAAATGTACCTAAATATATGATCCAAGAGGATCTGAGGAATGCTCACAGAGGTCCAGGAGGATCTAGAATGCTCACAGAGGTCCCAAGGGATCCATAAATGCTCAAAATTAGAACATTCAAAATTCTCTCGAAAATGGAATCAATCCGTAAAGCTCATAGTCATCGTCACATTTCCAACAACGCAAACGACAATTCAAACAGAGTTCGTATGCAAACGTTATGAGCGATCAAAGTTCAAGTCAAAGTCAAAGTCAAAGGGGTAAAAGGGTGACATTTGTCATCATTGCAAGGGTGACACATGACACAGCCATACAGATGATGTGGCCACACCCCCATATGTCACGTGGACTAACCATAGTGACTGGGCATATGAGTTGGCAGTTGACTGGGAAAGGTACAATCCAGGTGGACAAGTCGCATGTTGACATGTGGTAAGGTTCAGCGAATGAGAGGTTGCCACGTGGTAGCCCCCCATTGGCCTATATTGATATAGCTATGTAAAATTATGGAGTCGATGAGGGTCGAACCCGCGACCTCCATAACCTCCCAAAGGTCTAATATAACCTCCATTACCAATGCGCCATCATATGTGACTTAACATACATATGGAAAATAGTATATTTGAATTTGTGTTAGAGTTTGATTGGGGAACAAAAGGGTCAAGGGCTAAGCCCTCGACCCTAGCCTTTGGTTTGTTGTACACCATATAACCCCGCTATATTCATGGGAGGGGATTAACAAATATGCGACGGGTTTAAAACAATACGCCATATACATAGTATATGGTTATATTATAACCATATAACCAACCACCGGATATGCGAGGAGAGGATCGTGAGGAATAAAACCCCCGAACTTCGCTAAAATTATCCAATTCCCTAACCACTAGGCTAACAACCTTGCTTATTTCGGTTTGCCTCTATATTTAGTTTTAAGTTTCCAAAATGGGTGGATGGTGGTTGGAGGGCTTGGGCCTATATATGAGCGTGAATCCCAACAATTCACGCATTCCTAGGTATGCACAGATCCTGAGGTGGCACAATTTTCAATGTAGGGTATGTATTTTGAGGTCATATGGATGTCTTGATTTGTGTGCTAAGAAGAGGCTAAGTATGATTGTCTCGTAAAGCATGCCATGAGGTATATTGATGGAACATAGGCAACTTTATACTCATTTTTTACGATTTTTCGCAAGGATCGTGAATTTGAGGTCTATTTTGTGGTTTAGGGTCATTTTTAAAAGTATTATCTCAATTTTCTATTAATGAGCATTTAGCACATTGTTTTGCGTGCCAAAGAGGGTGAAATTGACCCAATTCAGAATTTGGTTGATTTTATAGTCAATTTTCTCATAATTTCGCAAGGATTTCAATGGTGAATTTATTTTATTGTTTTGATTAGTGGAATTAAAGAGAGTCCATTAAATTGGCTTTTGTGAGCCCATATTGTAATGTAATTTGGTCTTTTGAGATGACGGAGAACAATCATGTTATCTAAAGGGACTTTGAAGATGAAGTAATGTATGTCATCTACATATGTATTTTGAGTTCTTTTATTTTCTGTTGTGTCATCTCACTATTCTGCAAATTAATCATCAATTTATGAGTTTTTGGGTAAAGAGCACATCATCATAATTATGCAAATCACCTCAATACGATCAATAAATTATTTTGGATCAAGTTAGATACTGCATGTATATACTTAAAAGAATAAGTGGTGTCTAAGGATTTTCAGATCAAGTGGTATTAGAGCCAGGTTTGATGTGTATTGCAAGTTGTTGATGTGACATGAGATCCAAGAATTCAGTTGGTGAGGATTTTGAAGATTCTTATCAAGAATACAGAATGAGTAAATATCTCATGAAGTTTAGGCTGTAGAAGAACATTAATTGGCAAATTCAAAAGGAGAATTCTGAGTTAAGAATGTAGTTGCAAGCTCTTGAGGAAGAGATGCAGAGGTTGCAAGATCGACTGTTATGTCATGAGGAATTCCATAAGGGTATTTTTCATGAGTTGGAAAGAAAATTGCAAGTCAAGAATCTAGTATTGGCACCATCAGTACCAATCCATGAGGATTGGCATGATGAGAATGTAAAGTCTCTGATGCAAAAGGAACTACCTCTTTTAAAAGGCATGATCGAGAAAGATGACTCCTCATATTATTCCTCTTCCCGTCAAGATTGAGAATGCTTTAGGATAGCTAAAGCAAGGAGAACTTCAGATGAAGAGGTCCTTCATAAACATAAACAACTAGCCTTACCTTCCATTCTAGAGAAAGGTAGCATGTGTAAGACATCTCCAAAGAAATATGTGCATGCTACAGGAGAAGGAATGAATACTTTTCCCACTGGTGAATGGTCTAGATATTCATGTGCTTCATGTGGAACTAGTAACCATGATGTGGAGAAGTGTCAAAGAAGACAGTCCATACAAGATAAGTCTTCCAAGAAGAAGGATAAAGGTAAAGATCATTTCTCAAAGCAAAGGAAAAAGGGGAATGATAAGAAGGGATTGTGGAACAAGACACTCTGCTCTTATTGTGGTAAGAGTGGACATAAGATCGAGAAGTGATGGTCACTTTACCTGCACTTATGTCTGAAGTAGAACAAAAGAGATGTAAAGACACTTGTAAGAAGACAAACAACAACTCCAGATGAAGTAAATGGTCTCACTGAAAGGTTTGGGAAAGAATACTTCCTGATGGGTAGTCTTGGCCAAGTGATAAATGAAGACATCGAAGAATGGTTTGTGAACAGTGGCTCATCTCTCCACATGACCGATATGAGATCAATATTTCTGAATTTCTGAGAGTCTGACACATATTGCTATGTAGGATCTGGAACCAACACTAGACAAGCAATAAGAGGGTATGAACATGTAAGATTCCAGCTCAAGTCGGGAGGATTTCTGGGAATAAAACATACATTGTATGTTCCAGACTTAAAGGTAAACCTACTCTCAGTTGCAACATTTGAGGATGAAGGATATGCAGTTTCATTCCAGAATGGTCAGGTACTTGTGTATTTAAGGGAAGTTGCTCCAGACACAATAATAGTGCTTGGTATTCACAAGGAGAGGTTATATAGGTTACTGGGAAGACCTATAGTTTGGTCTAATGGTTACTTGGATTCCACATCAGATTTTGCATCAAATTCAATGTCAGATTCAACATCAACATCAAATGCATTGTCAGAGGTCAGAAGTTGTGAGACTCCTCCCAGTATAATGGGAAGAGTGAGTCCATAACTAAACCATCTAAAATTTTCATGTAAATATGTATATTTGTAAATGTAATATGAATATGTGTATATCTCTTGAAGTCTACTAGAAGGCTTGTAAACCACTCATTGTAAATTATAAGAGTGAGAGGGATTCTGTAAAATTTCTATATTGCCACCTTATATGAGTGAGAGGGATTTTGTAAGAGAGTTTCTACATTTCCACCTGATATGATGTTGAGTGAGAGGAATCTCAATAGATATATTTCTAGATGACCACCTTTACATATTGTTCTATAGTGAGAGGAATCTCGTTGTAAATATTTCTAAGCCTTTAGACAACAGATAGACAATTGTATTGTCTCAACATCAGCTAAAGGGCTACATATGGATCGAATTGTCTAAGACAACATTCTTGATTTTGAAGAACTTAAAGTGAAGGAACAGAAGGATGCAGGCAGTTGGAGCATGTAGATCAAGAATGGAAAGAGCATCGAAGTAATGCAAAAATTTCTAGAGTTGGTAAAGGAGAAATAATCCTCTTCGGAGAATAAGAGGCAAAAAGGTGCATTCTATAAGCATCTTTTAAAATACTATGTCATGTTCGTGTGGATGTATACCTTGAACAAAAGCAATCAAGACATGTACAAATGATAATAGTACAACAAAGTTTCTCTTCAAGGTAGGAGAGACAATGGACAGAGAATTCATTCAAAGACTCCTACAGATACATCAATAGTACAAGAGCAACGAATCCAAATGGGCAGGAATAGATCAACATTTGACATGGTTTCATATTGGCTGAGATAAACTGTCTTCAACAAATGCAGATGGGAGTGGGTGTTCAAATACATGATACAGATATTGCAAAGATTTAGTGAACAAGACTTTTGTTGTTAGGGAATTTATGAGCCAGAATCAGAGCTATATTTCATTAGCGACATTGTTAGAGGCCAGATTCAGAGCTGTATTCCAAAGAGATATACAGAAGTACACTGATCTAGTACCCAAGATTAAAGACCCAAGATGAAGACTAATTCCAAAATATTCAGCAAGATGGAAGAGTGAATTATCATCACTAAGTTGTTGAGTATCTATACTTTTGGAGGTCTAAAAGTTCTTCAGCCGGAAGATGTGATCCAGGAGGATCTAAGGAACACTCATAGAGGTCCTAGGGGATCCATAAATGCTCAAAATTCTATCATTCCAAATTCTCTCTAAAATTGTAGCAATGTGTATAGCTCGTCATCAGCTTTCCAATGACACAAACGACAAGTCAAATGGAATTCGTATGCAAAAGTTATGAGCGGTCAAAGTTCAAGTCAAAGAGGTCAAATTTAAAGGGGTAAAAGGGTGACATGTGTCATCATTGCAAGGGTGACAGATGATATGATCATACAGATGACGCGGCTACACCCCAAGATGCCACATGGACTAACCATATAGTGATTGGGCAGATGAATTGGCAGCTGACTGGGCAAGGTACAATCCAGGTGGACAAGTCACATGTTGACATATGGAAAGGTTCAACAAATGAGAGGCTTCCACGTGGCAGCCCCCCATTGGCCTATATTGGTATGGTTATGTAAAATTATGGAGTCGACAGGGGTCAAACCCACGACCTCCATAACCTCCCAAAGGTCTAACATAGCCTCCATTACCAACGCACCATCATATGTGACTTGACATACATATGTCAAATATTATATTTGAATTTGTGTTAGAGTTTGATTGGGCGGCAAAAAGGTTGAGGGCATAAGCCCTCGAACCTAGCCTTTGGTTTGTTTTACAACATATAACCCTGCTATATCCACGGGAGGGGCTTAACCAATATGCGACGAGTTTAAAACAATACACCATATACATATTATATGGTTATAATATAATCATATAACTAACCAACAGATATGCCAGGAGAGGATCGCGAGGAATAGAACTCCCGACCTTCGCTAAAATTAACCAATGCCCTAACCACTAAGCCAACATTCCCGCCTATTTCGAGATGCCTCTATATTTAGTTTTAAGTTAACAAAATGTGTAGATGGAGGTTGGAGGGCCCGAGCCTATATATGGGCATGAATTCCAACACTTCACACATTCCTAGGTCCACACAGATCTCGAGGTGGCATAGTTTTCAATGTATGGTATGGATTTTGAGGTCGTACGGTTGTCTTGATTTGTGTGCTAAGAAGAGGCTAAGTATGGTTGTCTCGTAAAGCATGCCATGAGGTATATTGATGAAACATATGCAACTTTATACTCATTTTTCACGATTTTTCGCAAGGATCATTAATTTGAGGTCTAATTTTTTTTTTTTTTTTTAGGTCATTTTAGAAGTATTATCTCAATTTTCCATTAATGAGAATTTAGCACATTGTTTTGCGTGCCGAAGAGGGCGAAATTGAGCCAGTTCAAAATTTGGTCGACTTTATAGTCAATTTTCTCAAAATTTCACAAGGATTTCAATGATGAACTTATTTTCTTGTTTTGAGTAGTGGAATTAAAGAGAGTCCATTAAATTGGCTTTTGTGAGCCCATATTGTAATGTAATTTGGTCTTTTGAGATGATGGAGAACAATCATGCTATTTAAAGAGACTTTGAAGATGAAGTGATGTATGTCATCTACATATGTATTTTAAGTTCTTTTATTTTATGCTATGTCATCTCACTATTCTGCAAATTAATCATCAGTTTATGAGTTTTTGGGTAAAGAGCACATCTTCAGAATTCTGCAAATCACCTCAATACGATCAATAAATTATCCTGGATCAAGTTAGATACTGCATGTATATACTTAAAAGAATAAGTGGCGTCTAAGGATTTTCGTATCAATATAAAACCAAAATGTACCATAAGAATGGTTAATCACCTGGTGTATAACCAATATATCATGTCATACTTCAATCATAAAGCCACATTTGTCTAGGCTTTAGCCAAGTTTCATTAAATATATACATGCATAAGTTAGGGTCAAAATTAGGATTTGCATTCCCCTCCCCTTAGATTAGCACTAGCCTTAATCCAATGTCAAAATTGATACAAAAATGGGCATGTCACCCGCATAGTATCCTCCAGTGCCCATGTTGCCTTATCGTGACCGTAATGGGCCCATTGGACCTTTATCTAGCTAATGACTTTGTTTTGGAGTAGTGTGACTTCCTTGTCTATGGTTCAAGAAGGTTCTATTTAGAACTCTCCTTCTAGTTCCACTCGGATCAAATCCAAATCAATGACATGGTTAAAATCATGCACATATTTTTTTAACAAAGATGCATGAAACTCATTGTGATTTTTATTTTATTTTAGTAGTCAATGGAAGCCTATATGAAAGAGATCATATTTTATGAGAACTCGATTACAACAATGGGTTGTTATGGGCAGGATACATGAAGAGTTTAATGGAATTTCATAGCTAGGAGTTAACTATTGACAAAATGTAAGGGGTTTTTGCTTTCTACATGTTTTATCTTCTAATTTGTTTTTCATTCTCTATCGCCCCATAATCATATTTCTGAAACTTGTTTGTTTTATGTACTATATGGTGGCCATCACTAACAACTTGTTCAATAATAAACACAGAGATATGTTGAAGAAAAAAAACATATTGAACTACATATAATTAGTATTCATGAATATTGTTCTTCCTAGAGGTCACTTGCAACGATTCATACAACTCAATTCTAAAATTGTTCATGCAACAATTTGTCCCTAGTGTTCATCTGCACTGCAATATTGTTAATATTTTTACAATGGTTTCATTATTACCTATGAATTTCGAAGTAAAATCCTTAATACACTTCAATTTTGTTGTTGAGCATATAATATTGATAATTTGTTATCATGTTTTCTTGTACCATTAGAATATTCTCCAATGAAATGTTTCTACTTTTTAATCACTAAACCAGCTAGTGCAGATTGAACTTCCTGTGATTTAGACCAAATGTTTTGGCAAAACAATAATGATGTTATTTCTCGATGAAAGAAACAACTCTTGATCGATAGCCAACAAGTTATGAATAAGCTTATACCAGACACTAGAGTGGCCATTGTAATGGGCCACTTTGTTTGCAATGTTGTTCATGAGAACACTTAATTCTTCAACTCATTAAGAGCATGCCTTCTTTTCTTCCATACTTTTGTTCGTATTGTTTTAGAATCCAAATGAGGAGTTCACTTGGTAAACAAGTGTCACTCAAGGTTTATATTGGGAATATTAAACGAGTGAATCAATGACCTAATCAGACATTCAATTGGCTCGAAGCCAAAAACCTTGTTCAATACAACAACAAAAGACAAAATATTATAGCTTGCTAAAAGCGAATGAATAGCAACGATAAGCACATCCAATTACAGATTATAACCCCTCCCAAATATATAAACCTCTTCATTGCTTTGAACAAAAAAAAGTGGAAAAGTATATGAAACTAGATAGATAGTTCCAAGTCCCACTCTCTAGAAAAAAAAATTCTTTTAACTTAAAAAAAACAAAAAAACCTTAACTTGAAAACCAAGACCAATAATGTTATGCAACTCTTCCTTATTGACAATGTTATCCATAGAACTTGGCACTCAAGAAGCACTAGGTAATTTCTTTTCCTGTAACCTTTAACTCTATTGGCAAAATAGAAAGTCGCCCTAATGTAAGTGTTGAATTTTTGGAGGGAGCATATGATGTTTTTGTAAAATCAACTGCCAAGGATATATGAGAGAAAGAAAGAGTGAAGGAGCCGAAGAGGAAATTCCAAGAAGTAAATAATGTATCCCTAAAAAGTATAAATTAAGTAAACTTTTCATTAAAAAAATAAAAAATTATATAGTCTTTCTAAAAGTTTATAATCTTAAAAAATTAAATAATAATTTTATAAAACAAAAAAAAATTCAATAAAAATTATAATTTATTTTTTTTTAAATTGTAATATTTACAAAATTATTCTTATTTTAAGTAAATAAAAACATTTTAATAAAAATTATATGAAAACATTTTTTTTCTTTTCATTAAATATTTGTAAAAAGTAAATTCTAATTTACATAATTGAAATAAACTAAATTACTATATAATATATATTTAAAATACAATATTTTATAAAATTATTAATATATGTTTTAAAATTTATTTATTTTTATTAAAATATATTTTCCAATTAATATATGTTTTAAAATTTATTTATTTTTATTAAAATATATTTGCCAATTTAAAAAAACTTAGTTCAAAATTTAAAATAATTAAAATAATACTTATAATACATAATCATATTGAAACTAACAATTTCTTAATCATAACAAAATTATATTATATTTCAATGTCATGGCTAATTTTTTTAAATTATAAGTTGAAAAGAACTCGGTTACTCGAAATTGATCATTTCACAGCGAGTTGGGATTAATTTCAACTAAAATTGTTAATCATAAAACGTTGTGTACTCTCTCAAAATAGATCCCATGAATTATTAAGAATTTTATCCCAACTATAACTCCTACTAAAGTTTGCTATTTTGATTTAATTATATGTACTTTCAAATAGATCTCGTGGATTATTAAGAATTTTATCCTAACTCTAACTCTTATTGAGATTTGTTATTTTAATTTAATTATATCAGAATTAGAAATATTGATTTAATTATGTGTACTTTCTCAGAATAAATCCCATGGATTATTAAAAAAATTATCCCAACTCTAACTCTTACTAAAGTTTGCTATTTTAAGTTAATTATACTGGAATTGGAAATATCAGGGGAGGAAATGTGCCTAAGATTACTAAAGTAATCTCAAAATGTTGATCTTTAAAACATATTTTAATTAACGATAGTGTGATAAGTGGTTGGCCTTGTATAATTCAAACCTTTTATCACATGCATTTGAAACTAAAAATATTAACAGAACAAAAGAAACTAAAAATATTAACAGAACAAAAGAATAATTTCCGCAAAGAATTCCTAAACTTAATAAGTCTAAGTAATTAAATTCATCCAACACTGAGACACGATTTCTTCAAAATATAAGTAAAAAATTAGAGCAAATTTTACACAAGAACGTTATTTGAAAAAAAATAGAGCAAATTTTACAAAAGAGTGTCGAAAAGTCTAAAAAAAATAAAAAATTAAAGCGAATTTTACACAGGAGCGTTATTTAAAAAAAAGTCTAAAAAAACAACATACCTAATTGCTTTCCTCTAGTTCTTCGGTATAGTACTACCAACGCCATAACAACTTCCAATCCGCTGGAATTTTCTTAAACCTTGTAATTTTTCAGAAACACCTATTTTACAAAAGTTTAATCTCGCCATGTTCACATGACCTGCCCTATAGTTCAACAATTCCAAAGAAACTAAAAAGGTTTTTAAACCACTGTTAAGTAAACTCGACAATTGTTTCGTCGTTGATTTCTGGTACCCAACTCTCTGTTTTCGCGGCAATTTCCACCCTTCTGAAGCACAAAACCTCCAAAGCTAGCCATCCATAAGTGCAAAATCGTTCGTTATAAGTCTTGCACACGGTTGTTGATACTAAGAGGGGTGTGAATTAGTATCAAGTACAATTTAAAACCTTTTTCAATTTATAATTAAACCATTCAATTATATCCAATGAGAAATGAACAATGGTATAAGAGTTACACCAATACACCACAATACACCATGCACAATATATGAGAAATAATCAATAGTTTTTGTTCAAGGGAAG
>JASDQU010106969.1:179306-193169 GCA_032191745.1 Picea mariana | reverse complement strand
AGGTGGGAGGGAGGGACAAAATCATCCCAAGTCATATTCCCAAAAGAATTCTCAATCCAATATAAAGACTCATTAGTCTAACTCAAAGGGTCAGAAGGTTGACTAGCCTAGATCTTATCACTCCCCGAGGCATGAAAAGGGATGAGCAAGAACCTAGAGGGCGACTTACAACTTCTTGGGGGAAAGTTGAAAGACTGAGATGTTAAACATTTTCTTAAAGCATTTAGCCTACCCTTAAATTCCAAGAAAAGGTTTTTCCTGGAGACAAACTGGGACAAGGAACACGCTTCCCAGTTGCACCCTTAGTGAAGTAGCAAGATAAAGAAAAAGAAGGAAGCTAGAAATCCACATAACAAGTATTTTGCTCCAGGAAAATTATGTCCTTACCCTCATCCAAACTGGAGCACAACGGTGGTTGAAAATTTTCTTCGTAGAGTTAATCGAAGTGATCAAAATAATATGTATCAATCCCCCTAGGGAATAATCTGAAATCTTCATGTGAATGCTACAAAAGATCATCCCCAAGTGGTTGGAAAAAATCTATAATCATGTCATCTCCTTGTTACCAAACATTTGAATCAGTAGCACTCATGTATGGTTGTCGTAAAGGAAATAATCGAAGATGACCTTCAATATCGTAAATGGGATCTCCATCGTAGAAAATAACATCCCATTTATGTCTCCCAACATGTATAAATTCATCAATATTCTCAATCACATCATCACTTTCATTAAAACATGAAGGGTCTAGTGCATCCAAAGATTTTTCTAACACTCCTTCATCTTCTAAATCATAGAACAAGGCATCATCAAAAAACCTAAAATGGAAAATGACTAACCCCATTTTCTTCTTCTTGTGCAGGAGGAACTGAAGCTTGGATGACTTCATCAAATGGAGGAACAAACACCAACAATTCGTCCTCATCACTCACCTCTTCTGGCTCTCGTTCTTCAATTGAGTCTTCTTTGTCTTTAGTAGAATCATGGGATAATTCTTTATCCTCTTTGATGGATTGATAACCCCTTTTATAAGCTTCTTCCTTGGGTCCCTTCATTAATGGAGTTGCACAACCTTATTCATCCAAGGGATGCTCAAGACATGGAGGTTCTTTATTAATTAACTCTTCGTTGTCTAGAGGGTAATCTTCATTAAGATCTACATCCTCTAAATCATCCCATTCTTCTCCATCCACATTCAACTTTAATATTTTTGATAAAACCCAAGGTTGGTTATAATTCTCTCATATACTGGCATGAAGTGTTTTTACTTGGAATTATGCCTTAGAAAACTCGTCATCTCCAGACGTTTTGAGACTTTGTTCATATATTTCCAATCTATGGTCATGCTCTCTTCGTCTTATTGAACATATTCCAATTAAGACACGTACATCCTTACACAAATGAACTAGTTGCTTTCATACTTAATTATCCTTTCAGATGCTTTCTTTCAATCTTTTGGAGAAGTATTTGCTTTGTTCTTTGCAAGCATATTTATCTCCCTTAGAGGATTCCTATTTTTGAAGGGCTAATTTGAGCTCTTGGAGGGCATCTTCAAGTGTCTCACTTAGACTCCAATATTCAAGAAATTTTGTAGTGAGGCCTGTGAAGGAAGATATACTTTTTGGTTTAAGATTCCTTGAAAAGTGTACTTGTATTTCAAATGGTATGCTAACCAAAAACAACAACATCCACACACCTTCATGCTCCACCTTTAGCCTTCTTGTGTACTTTATTAACTTTTCAACATATGTAATGGCCAAGGATGGATCACCATCATATTTTGGGAAACCCTCAGACCATTATGAGGGAAAATTGTTAGGGTACCCAAGAAAGATATTTGTATCAATGTATGGGTAAAGCTTACGAATATTTGATAAGTCCATTATTCCATCACTTAGGAGTGCTCAATGACACCTTGAAATCTATCGTGGAGTCACCAAATGATCAACCCTAGATCATCAAAGGAAGACGAGGGAATCACCCTTAGTGGATTCACTAGGTAAGCTTGTAAGATAAGGGTTTCGAGAAAAGCTCACCAAAGATGTGTCATTGAGGAAAACTGGCTCGATTGTCCCCAGTAACAGTGCCAAAATGTTATCGCATAATTTGTACTTATCAAATCCCAAGACGCGTAAATTAAATTGGCATAACTATAAGATAACCAACCAATGTCACCTTAGTAGGAAATCCCCACGTTTTAGGGGTGGATGAGGTCCAACCCAGGGGAGGCATCCCCAATAACCTCAAGGAAACATATAGAAAATGATATAGCCAAGTTTGGAGCACCCTCTCATTGGTTACTAAGTCAAAGGTCTATGTCTATAGAATTGAGGTAAAGGGAAGAGATTTGGGTACCTTCATGGAACAAGAACAACTATAACATGTATATAGCAATTTCCAAGTACCAATATGATAGTAAAACCTCAAAGGACAGTAGACAGTGAAAATATATACTAGTTGATACAAAATTGTAGCAATATAAAGGTTTACAACATCAATTAGTAATTTGTAACAACCACAAGAAATATAGATCATAATTGCATGAAAAGACAGTGAACAACATTTATCCAATAGATCAATTAACACTTATTCCAAGCAATTTATGAGTATGTTAGCTATGAGTTAGAGTGAATTATGCAGAAAAATGAAGCAAATTAGACGATTTTAGCAGTTTTTTCTACAACAACAATAAATTCGGTGAATTTAGCTAAACTAGGGTTAGAAAAGGTTAGAAAAATCCTTAGACAATAAAGTTTGAGAGTTGTTTGATCAATTCCTTCACAAGCGAGAAATTAAACTAGTGCCTTTTGGGCTATGGAGTCAATTACAACAACATTGTATCTTGGAGAAATAAATGATGATAACAATGTTCTAAGTATGATGAGATGAAGTTTGAGGTGCTAGTAACTTAGGGCATCAAACTTCAAGACTCAAAAGATGATTTTTTCTAGAGAATAAGCTCTTTTGGGCTCTAGCAAAATTCTTATTCCTTCTCAGACTCTTGAAATATATAGCAACAAGTTTCTAGAACATGACTCCTAAAGTGATAGCACTTTAGGGATTTAGAAGCCTATTATAGACAAGATTATCTTATCAATTAAGTAAGTGGAAAGGTCTTGAGAGAGGAGGAAACACCTTATGCTACTCTCCTAGGGTTTTGAGCAAGCAATTTCATAATCTTCAACATGAACAAGCAAAATTTACCATATACATTCAATGCATGAAGTGAAAATTGCATATTATACTTACTTCACCAAGAATAATCAAGAACAAACCCTAGTTGCATATTTTTCCACCAAGAACAAGCCAAGAGACATCCAAAGTTAACTCCTCCAAGCCTAGCACATGAGTAAAAAGATCCAAGTATGACAAAGAGGGAAAAAATTCCAGTCTTATCCTCTTATGTGAGGAAGAGTTATGATCTAAAATGAAAATGGAAAGGCCTCTATTTATATGAGGCATGGAAAACCATATTTGTCCACTTTTTAAGTCAACTTTAAAATATAAAGAGGGTTGACCTCATAGAATTTTCCCTATAAATTACATAAAATCAATTTTACACAAAATAACCCTAAAAAGGGTGATGTCATCCCTTCTAGGGTGACGTTAGGCTCCCAAAGTGAAACATTGAGGTGGAGAAGTGTAACACTAGGCCTCCAAAGGCCATCCATCATGCCACACATGCCAACTTCATGTCAAACCCTCCTTCATCAAAGCCTTAAGTCCTAAATGACGTCATGGGCTAGTAGGGTGACGTCCAAGCCTCCAAATGATAATTTCCAAGTGGAGAGAGGTGGGAGCTCATATCCTAGTCATGCCAGAGTGCCTCAAAAGGCAATGACCTCCTTCTTTAATGTGAAAATGGTGACCACAATCCTGCCCCAAACGTGGGATGTAGCACCCATCCTCGGGCTCCAAATCCTTCATAAAGGTCCGAACACAGTCATGTCCTCATGAATACTTGTCCATCGATAAGGCTCTCCAAATAAAAGCAGATGCACCCTCCAAGGTTCCATAAGTAACAAGAATCATGCCAAGTAATCCACATACAATAATGGCACCACCCAAACATGTGCATCAAACCCCCCATTTTCAAACTAAACAAATTCTCAAAGACCTTATACAATTTGTCAAATTTAGGTGTGGGAGGGATGTCAAGGAATCCTATTGGGTTAGTCAATCCCCAAGTCCAAAGTGTTTTCCCAAGGGAAACCAATCTAAGTCATGTGTGAGTAGAGGGTGTGCTTCCCTTCATCCACGATGCAACATTTTTCCAAGCCCATTTATTTTCCATTAATTAATTACAATGTTTCCAAGTTGAAGACAATAAGGGGCATTAAAAAGGAAAATATATATCCCAAATACACTCTACCTTGGAAATCATGCTTTTCCAAGTTGAATATAGTAAGGGGCACTAAAAGAAAATGCATAGCCCAAATACGCTCTACCTTGGTCGACATGATTGATTATTTAGTTATTTATTTTACGGGTCCCTCATTTTTTCGAGAAGCATTTCATTGTTCTCAGGATCACAGGGAGAGCATCTGGAAGGTTTATGATTGGATTTTATCTTTTTCCAACTACATTCCCCTCTAGGCCTTCTGCCCCTTCTTCCCATGAAGTGAGGTACAATACCTTGTTGGGTCAGTGCACCCGAAAACCCAAAAGATAAGGAGAAAAAATGGAAGAAGTATGGAAAGTGATAAGCATGATTGGGAATGGTACGATGACTTTTCAAAGAACCCCTAGTAGCACCCCATTCCAGAGGGTGACCAAATTACTAGGATGTGATGATACCCACCAAGGTTAAATAAGGCAAAATGTATAATTTCCAAGCAAACATTTTGTAATCAACAAAGGGTTCTTTGCAACATATTCAAATGCTTCAATTATTAAAGTGGCACTTACCATGATACCGAAGTTATTACCTCATGAAGCAAGAACTATTGTCCTCTGGGGCTAGGATAGTGTGATGGATGTTGTTTACTTTTGGTGATGCATAATGGTGCAAGTCAAGATAGGAGGGGCCTTGCAGGGCTCTGCTAATCAATCTGGATCTCGACACTCCATGTCTGCTACCTGTGGGCCTTGAGACATGATCTCCTTAGCTACCCCTAGTTTGAGGGGGTAACAGGGGTCATAGAGAAATTCAAATAAAAAATGAATACTATTCAAATAATTGTTTATCTTGCTTCAAGTCTTAGTTGGCATATTCATCAAATATATGTTAAGAATAAATTGTTCATTGGGAATATCCATGAATAAATATATATGGACCAATCCCTTGGTTTAGTAGATAAAAAACATCCTCACTTTTTTAACATGTTGAAGGCAATATAAATTTTCAAGCTAACATAAAAAATCAAGCATACCTGGCTTGAGTTGGTGGCAAGATCCTATGCTCTACTTCTCCTCTACTCCTCTTCACTTGCTTAATCAAATAAAAACACAAGATGCAGTGTGAAAATGGACACAAATCGCATTCGCGTTCCCTTAAAACATGGCACAACAGGAACACGTGTGCATTCCTAGGAACATGCACAATTTCCTAAGAAAGTGATAGGCTAGCTCTGAATTCTCCCTCACAACTCAATATCAGAGAATAAAATCAACATTGTAAGTCCTCCCAAGCATAGTAATCCATCTTCAACCAATGACACTTTCCCCTCTCATCCCTACTCAACACTAATCAAAGAGTTCAATTCTTTGCAATGTAGTCCCTCAAGCATCTCCTTTCCATCCAATGTAGGTAAGGGCATCTCTTCTACTGAGAAATGTGTATTTCTAACTTCTAACAATGGATGATCATTTCCCCAACATTTACAGGTAATTATGGACATGGTTATTTTATAGGTATGGCATTGGATCTTAAAATACATGCATAGAAACAACAAGCTACAAGTCAAATGAGAGCGATAAATAATGAAAGAACTATAGATGAATTTCCTTGCATGGTGAAAATCAATGAATATATATATTATGCATGCATTGTCACCACATGCCTTCTCAAGAAGCCCATATATATTCACTTGGACAACTAAATCCAAAAGCTAGTCAATAATTAATTGGCATTGGTAAAGATTGGAGAATGTAGGATAAAAGGTGGGCATTAGTCAAATATCATTATTTTCCTCTTATCCCCCTTTCTTTCCCTCCCATGGACTCATAGCCCCTTTATATTTTCTTGCAACACTTAAGTGGTTGTATTAATACGATTAAAATGTACCTAAATATATGATCCAGGAGGATCTGAGGAATGCTCATAGAGGTCCAGGAGGATCTGGAATGCTCACAGAGGTCCCAGGGGATCCATAAATGCTCAAAATTAGAACATTCAAAATTCTCTCGAAAATGGAATCAATGCATAAAGCTCGTAGTCATCGTCACATTTCCAACGACACAAACGACAAGTCAAAGAGAGTTTGTATTCAAACATTATGAGTGGTCAAAGTTCAAGTCAAAGTCAAAGTCAAAGGGGTAAAAGGGTGACATTTGTCATCACTGCAAGGGTCACACGTGGCACAGCCATACAGATGATGTGGCCACACCCCCATATGTCACATGTACTAACCATAGTGACTAGGCATATGAGTTGGCAGTTGACTGGGAAAGGTACAATCCAGGTGGACAAGTAGCATGCTGACATGTGGCAAGGTTCAGCCAATGAGAGGTTGCCACGTGGTAGCCCCCCATTGGACTATATTGGTATGGTTATGTAAAATTATGGAGTCGACGAGGGTCAAACCCGCGACCTCCATAACCTCCCAAAGGTCTAACATAACCTCCATTACCAATGCGCCATAATATGTGACTTAACATACATATGGAAAATATTATATTTGAATTTGTGTTAGAGTTTGATTGGGGAACAAAAGGGTCAAGGGCCTAAGCCCTCAACCCTAGCCTTTGGTTCGTTGTACACCATATAACCCCGCTATATTCATGGGAGGGGATTAACAAATATGCGACGGGTTTAAAACAATACACCATATACATAGTATATGGTTATATTATAACCATATAACCAAACCAACGGATATGCAAGGAGAGGATCGTGAGGAATAGAACCCCCGAACTTCGCTAAAATTATCCAATTCCCTAACCACTAGGCTAACAACCTTTCTTATTTCGGTTTGCCTCTATATTTAGTTTTAAGTTTCCAAAATGTGCGGATAGAGGTTGGAGGGCTCGGGCCTATATACGAGCATGAATCCCAACAATTCACGCATTCCTAGGTATGCACGGATCCGGAGGTGGCACAATTTTCAATGTAGGGTATGTATTTTGAGGTCGTATGAATGTCTTGATTTGTGTGCTAAGAAGAGGCTAAGTATGGTTGTCTCGTAAAGCATGCCATGAGGTATATTGATGGAACATAGGCAATTTTATACTCATTTTTTATGATTTTTTGCAAGGATCATGAATTTGACGTCTATTTTGTGGTTTAGGGTCATTTTTAAAAGTATTATCTCAATTTTCCATTAATGAGATTTAGCACATTGTTTTGTGTGACAAAGAGGGCGAAATTGACCCAATTCGGAATTTGGTTGACTTTATAGTCAATTTTTTCATAATTTCGCAAGGATTTCAATGGTGAATTTATTTTCTTGTTTTGATTAGTGGAATTAAAGAGAATCCATTAAATTGGATTTTGTGAGCCCATATTGTAATGTAATTTGGTATTTTGAGATGATGGAGAACAATCATGTTATCTAAAGGGACTTTGAAGATCTACATATGTATTTTGAGTTCTTTTATTTTCTGTTGTGTCATCTCACTATTCTGCAAATTAATCATCAATTTATGAGTTTTTGGGTAAAGAGCACATCATCATAATTATGCAAATCACCTCAATACGATCAATAAATTATTATGGATCAAGTTAGATACTGCATGTATATACTTAAAAGAATAAGTGGTGTCTAAGGATTTTCGGATCAAGTGGTATCAGAACCAGGTTTGACGTGTATTGCAAGTTGTTGATGTGACATGAGATCTAAGAGTTCAGTTGGTGAGGATTTTGAAGACTCTTATCAAGAATACAGAATGAGTAAAGCTCTCATGAAGTTTAGGTTGTAGAAGAACATTAATTGGCAAATTCAAAAGGAGAATTCTGAGTTAACAATGTAGTTGCAAGCTCTTGAGGAAGAGAAGCAGAGGCTGCAAGATTAACTGTTATGTCATGAGGAATTCCATAAGGGTATTTTTCATGAGTTGGAAATAAAGTTGCAAGATAAGAATCTAGTATTGGCACCATCAGTACCAATCCATGAGGATTGGCAGGATGAGAATGTAAAGTCTCTTATGCAAAAGGAACTACCTCTTTTGAAAGGCATGATCAAGAAAGATGACTCCTCATATTATTCCTCTTCCCGTCAAGATTGAGAATTCTTTAGGATAGCTAAAGCAAGGAGAACTTCAGATGAAGAGGTCCTTCATAAACAACTAGCCTTACCTTCCAGTCTAGAGAAAGGTAACATGTGAAAGATCTCCAAAGAAATATGTGCATGCTACAGGAGAAGCAATGAACACTTTTCCCACTGGTGAATGGTCTAGATATCCATGTGCTTCATGTGGAACTAGTAAGCATGATGTGGAGAAGTGTCGAAGAAGACAGTCCATACAAGATAAGTCTTACAAGAAGAAGGATAAAGGTAAAGATCATTTCTCAAAGAAAAGAAAAAAGGGGAATGATAAGAAGGGATCGTGGAACGAGACACTCTGCTCTTATTGTCGTAAGAGTGGACATAAGATCAATAAGTGATGGTCACTTTACCTACACTTATGTCTGAAGTAGAACAAAAGAGATGTAAAGACACTTGTAAGAAGACAAACAACAACACCAGATGAAGTAAATGGTCTTACTGAAAGGTTTGGGAAAGAATACTTCCTGATGGCTAGTCTTGGCCAAGTGATATATGAAGACATCAAAGAATGGTTCGTGGATAGTGGCTCATCTCTCCACGTGACCGAGATGAGATCAATATTTCTGAATTTCTAAGAGTCTAACACATATTTCTATGTAGGATCTGGAACCAACACCAGACAAGCAATAAGAGGGTATGAATATGTAAGATTCTAGCTCAAGTCGGGAGGATTTCTGGGAATAGAACATACATTGTATGTTCCAGACTTAAAGGTAAACCTACTCTCAGTTGCAACATTTGAGGATAAAGGATATGCAGTTGCATTTCAGAATGGTCAGGTACTTGTGTATTCAAGGGAAGTTGCTCCAGACACAATAATAGTGCTTGGTATTCACAAGGAGAGGTTATATAGGTTACTGGGAAGACCTGTAGTTTGGTCTAATGGTTACTTGGATTCCACATCAGATTTTGCATCAAATTCAATGTCAGATTCAACATCAACATCAAATGCATTGTCAAAGGTCAGAAGTTGCGAGACTCCTCCCAGTACAATGGGAAGAGTGAGTCCATAAGTAAACCATCTAAAATTTGCATGTAAATATGTATATTTGTAAATGTAATATGCATATGTGTATATCTCTTGAAGTCTACTAGAAGGCTTGTAAACCACTCATTGTAAATTATAAGAGTGAGAGGGACTCTGTAAAATTTCTATATTGCCACTTTATATGAGTGAGAGGGATTTTGTAAGAGAGTTTCTATATTTCCACCTGATATGATGTTGAGTGAGAGGAATCTCGATAGAGATATTTCTAGATGACCACCTTTACATATTGTTCTATAGTGAGAGGAATCTTGTTGTAAATATTTCTAAGCCTTTAGACAACAAATAGAAAATTGTATTGTCTCAGCATCAGCTAAAGGGCTACATATGGATCGAATTGTCTAAGACAACATTCTTGATTTTTAAGAACTTAAAGTGAAGGAACAGAAGGATGCAGGCAGTTGGAGCATGTAGATCGAGAATGGAAAGAGCATCGAGGTAATGCAAAACTTTCGAGAGTTGGTAAAGGAGAAATAATCCTCTTTGGAGAATAAGAGGCATAAAGGTGCATTCTATAAGCATCTTTTAAAATACTATGTCATGTTCGTGTGGATGTATACCTTGAACAAAAGCAAGCAAGACATGTACAAATGATAATAGTACAACAAAGTTTTTCTTCAAGGTAGGAGAGACAATGGACAAAGAATTCATTCAAAGACTCCTACATATACCTCAACAGTACAAGAACAACGAGTCCAAATGGGCAGGAATAGATCAACATTTGACATGGTTTCATATTGGCTGAGATAAACTGTCTTCAACAAATGCAGATGGGAGTGGATGTTCAAATACATGATACAGATATTGCAGATATTTAGTGAACAAGACTTTTGATGTCAGGGAATTTATGAGCCAGAACTAGAGCTATATTTCATTAGCGACAGTGTTGGAGGCCAGATTCAAAGCTGTATTCCAGAGAGATAGATCGAAGTACACTGATATAGTACCTAAGATTGAAGACCCAAGATGAAGACTAAATTCCAAAATATTCAGCAAGATGGAAGAGTGAATTATCATCACTAAGTTGTTGAGTATCTATACTTTTGGAGGTCCAAAATTTCTTCAGTGGGAAGGTGTGATCCAGGAGGATCTAAGGAACACTCATAGAGGTCCTAGGGGATCCATAAATGCTCAAAATTATATCACTCCAAATTCTCTCTAAAATTGTAGCAATGTGTAGAGCTCGTCCTTAGCTTTCCAACGACACAAACGACAAGTCAAACGAAGTTCGTATGCAAAATTTATGAGCGGTCAAAGTTCAAGTCAAAGAGGTCAAAGTTAAAGGGGTAAAAGGGTGACATGTGTCATCATTGAAAGGGTGACAGATGGTAGGATCATACAGATGACGCGGCCACACCCCAAGATGCCACATGGACTAACCATATAGTGACTGGGCAGATGAATTGGCAGCTGACTGGGCAAGGTACAATCCAGGTGGACAAGTCACATGTTGACATGTGGCAAGGTTCAACAAATGAGAGGCTTCCATGTGGCAGCCCCCCATTGGCCTATATTGGCATGGTTATGTAAAATTATGAAGTCGACAAGGGTCGAACCCATGACCTCCATAACCTCCCAAAGGTCTAACATAGCCTCCATTACCAACGCGCTATCATATGTGACTTGACATACATATGTCAAATATTATATTTGAATTTTTGTTAGAGTTTGATTGGGCGGAAAAAAGGTCAAGGGCATAAGCCCTCGACCCTAGCCTTTGGTTTGTTGTACAACATATAACCCTACTATATCCGCGGGAGGGGCTTAACCAATATGCGATGAGTTCAAAACAATACACCATATACATAGTATATGGTTATAATATAATCATATAACTAACCAACGGGTTTGCCAGGAGAGGATCATGAGGAATAGAACTCCCGACCTTTGCTAAAATTAACCACTGCCCTAACCACTAGGCCAACATTCCTGCCTATTTCGGGATGCCTCTATATTTATTTTTAAGTTGCCAAAATGTGTAGATGGAGGTTGGAGGGCCCAAGCCTATATATGGGCACGAATTCCAACACTTCACACATTCCTAGGTCTACACGGATCTCGAGGTTGCATAGTTTTCAATGTATGGTATGGATTTCGAGGTCATACGATTGTCTTGATTTGTGTGCTAAGAAGAGGCTTAGTATGGTTGTCTCGTAAAGCATGCCATGAGGTATATTGATGAAACATATGCAACTTTATACTCATTTTTCACGATTTTTCGCAAGGATCATTAATTTGAGGTCTATTTTTTTTAGGTCATTTGTAGAAGTATTATCTCAATTTTCCATTAATGATAATTTAGCACATTGTTTTGTGTGCCGAAGAGGGCGAAATTGAGCCAGTTCAGAATTTGGTCGACTTTATAGTCAATTTTCTCAGAATTTCACAAGGATTTCAATGATGAACTTATTTTCTTGTTTTGAGTAGTGGAATTAAAGGGAGCCCATTAAATTGGCTTTTGTAAGCCCATATTGTAATGTAATTTGGTCTTTTGAGATGATGGAGAACAATCATGCTATTTAAAGAGACTTTGAAGATGAAGTGATGTATGCCATCTACATATGTATTTTGAGTTCTTTTATTTTATTCTATGTCATCTCACTATTCTGCAAATTAATCATCAGTTTATGAGTTTTTGGGTAAAGAGCACATCTTCAGAATTATGCAAATCACCTCAATACGATCAATAAATTATCTTGGATCAAGTTAGATATTGCATGTATATACTTAAAAGAATAAGTGGCGTCTAAGGATTTTCGTATCAATATAAAAACAAAATGTACCATAAGAATGGTTAATCACCTAGTGTATAACCAATATATCATGTCATACTTCAATCATAAAGCCACATTTGTCTAGGCTTTAGCCAAGTTTCATTAAATATATACATGCATAAGTTAGGGTCAAAATTAGGATTTGCATTCCCCTCCCCTTAGATTAGCACTGGCCTTAATGCAATGTCAAAATTGAAACAAAAATGGGCATGTCGCCTGCATAGTATCCTCCAGTGCCCATGTTACCTTATCGTGACCATAATGGACCCATTGGACCTTTATCTAGCTAATGACTTTGTTTTGGAGTAGTGTGACTTCCTTGTCTATGGTTCAAGAAGGTTCTATTTAGAACTCTCCTTCTAGTTCCACTCGGATCAAATCCAAATCAATGACATGGTTAAAATCATGCACATATTTTTTTAACAAAGATGCATGAAACTCATTGTGATTTTTATTTTATTTTAGTAGTCAATGGAAGCCTATATGAAAGAGATCATATTTTATGAGAACTCAATTACAACAATGGGTTGTTATGGGCAGGATACATGAAGAGTTTAATGGAATTTCATAGCTAGGAGTTAACTATTGACAAAATGTAAGGGGTTTTTGCTTTCTACATGTTTTATCTTCTAATTTGCTTTTCATTCTCCATCGCCCCATAATCATATTTCTGAAACTTGTTTGTTCTATGTACTATATGGTGGCCATCACTAACAACTTGTTCAATAATAAACATAGAGATATGTCGAAGAAAAAAAACATATTGAATTACATATAATTAGTACTCATGAATATTGTTCTTCCTGGAGGTCACTTGCAACGATTCATACAACTCAATTATAAAATTGTTCATGCAATAATTTGTCCCTAGTGTTCATCTACACTGCAATGTTGTTAATATTTTTACAATGGTTTCATTATTACCTATGAATTTCAAAGTAAAATCCTTAATACACTTCAATTTTGTTGTTGAGCATATAATATTAATAATTTGTTATCATGTTTTCTTGTACCATTAGAATATTCTCCAATGAAATGTTTCTACTTTTTAATCACTTAACCAGCTAGTGCAGATTGAACTTCCTGTGATTTAGACCAAATGTTTTGACAAAACAATAATGATGTTATTTCTCGATGAAAGAAACAACTCTTGATCAATAGCCGACAAGTTATGAATAAGATTATAACAGACACTAGAGTGGCCATTGTAATGGGCCACTTTGTTTGTAATGTTGTTCATGAGAACACTTAATTCTTCAACTCATTAAGAGCATGCCTTCTTTTCTTCCATACTTTTGTTTGTATGGTTTTAGAATCCAAATGAGAAGTTCACTAGGTAAACATGTGTCAGTCAAGGTTTATATTGGAAATATTAAACGAGTGAATCAATGACCTAATCAGACATTCAATTGACTTGAAGCCAAAAACCTTGTTCAACACAACGAAAAAAAACAAAATATTATAGCTTGCTAAAAGCAAATAAATAACAACGATAAGCACATCCAATTATGGATTATAACCCCTCCCAAATATATACACCTCTTCATTGCTTTGAACAAAAAAAAAAGTGGAAAAGTATATGAAACTATATAGATAGTTCCAAGTCCCACTCTCTAGA
>JASDQU010106969.1:155504-168395 GCA_032191745.1 Picea mariana | reverse complement strand
ATAAAGTGAAGTGATGAGTGTATTATAATTCAAAGTGAATACAAAATAAATTATTTCAATAATAAATTTAATGGAGAAATTAGAAGTGGGTTAACCCTAAAATAAGGAAAGTGGGCAAAGTGACCTAGAAGATGTTTTTAAGGAAGCTACTTGAAGAGTATAAATAAGAGGCAAGGCTCTCTCATTTTACATCACACTTGAGCATATTGAATATATATAGGTGTTTGAGGTAACCAAAGGATGTCTAGCCGAATTTATGAGGGAAGGTGAAGAAAATAAGGCCGAAATTCAAGGAAGGATAAATTATTTTGATGATGCTTTCTAAGGTATGTTATTTACATGTCATCTCACCATTTTCTCAATAACTTTTTTTCTAGAACGATTCGGACCATGAAATTTTTATGACATTGAGGAAACATATCCAAGTATTTGTGGTAAAAACTTCAGCTTGTGGGTCATTGTATTTTTGGAGTTACACTCCGTGGAAAATAGGGTTTGTAGCTAGTCTCGAAACTAGTCTAAAACAGGTGTTTCGGGAAAAAATGTCATAACTTATTCATAACAGATCCAAATTCAGTAAGACAAAATGTGTTGGTTAGAGTACAGTCTATAGTATGTTATGTAACAGTTTTATATCGATTCAACAAATATTATGTGTGGGGCACGCTCTACAAGGGAGCTCTCTAGAATAAGCCAGAATTCAGGAAGGTTTGTCATTCTTGCTATAACTCCTTTTTTGAGAGGTTCCAAGTAGTGAAACCTAGAGGAATTGCATAAAACACACTAAAGAACATTGTGTATCAGTTTAAGATATCTATTCATTACAAGTACACAGTTATGATTATTTCAAGTTAGGGTTGTTGACTAATCAAAAACTAGGCATGTAAAACTAAAGAAAAGTTTGATGAAAATGTTAGTTTCTTGTTGTTAAAGTTAAGGAAGGTTTGCAGGAATGTGATCATATACACCAGGGCTATTACAGAGTTACAAATCAGATTTGGATGATAAAATTGATGAGGGCATTTGGTTGAGGTACATGTCGGGTACATGGTTGAGACAAGTAGTTGATGAGTTGGCACATACATGAGGTGTATAGTTGATGATGTTGGTACATATTGATGAGTCACAGTTGATGAGTAGTTGATACATGATTGTTACATACTTGGTACATGGTTGAAGGCACTTATTAGTAGTATTGTTGACACATGGTTTATGGATGATGTAGCATACTTGTATTATTAGAAGCACATATTGATCTTGGTGATGATTATGAGTTGTTTTGTTATACTTGGTTGATGCACATCTTTGAGAGTTGTCTTGGTGATTGGTCTTGGTGAGTAGATCTTATTTGGTTGATAAAATTGATGAGTCAGGTTGTTGTGATAGATTGTTTGGACAAGTTGTTGTGACATGTTGGTTGGTACAGGTTAGTGCATGGTTGATGCACTTGTTTATGGTACAGGTTGATTAGAGGTTGAGGTATAGGTTGGTGCATGGTTGATGCACTTGTTTATGGTACAGGATGATTACAGGTTGAGGTACAAGTTGATGTATGGTTGATGCATGGTTCAAGTTATTGGTACAAGTTGTTTGGTATAGGTTTACGGCAGTATATCTCACAATGATAGTGTGACAGTGGTTCCATCATTCTACTTATACGTCAAACGATTGGACGAGGCAAGGACAAGTAGTTGTAGCCACATTCCGGTTGTAGCCAGAGAACATAGGGAGTTGTAACCTCTTTCTAGTTGTAGCCAGAGAATTGGGGAGTTGGAGCTTCCCTCAGGTTGTAGCCTGAGAAACTAGGGGGTTGGATCCTCCTTCCAGTTACAACTAGAAAACAAAGGAAGTTGGTGCTTCCAATGAATGTAATTCTTCAAAACATATAAGAAAAAACATTATGTGGTTTTCTCCCGCTTTGGGTTTCCACGTAAAAAATTGGTGTACTGTGTGTGTATGATTGTTCATTTGTTCATTGCTTATTTACTCTATAGTTATTGGATGATAATGCTACATTGATATAACACTTGGATTATATGGTTAAAAAGGATTATATTGCTCTATTACCGATTCACCCCCCCTCTCAGTAATCCAACACTTTATGTTGTAAATGCAGTGTCAAATTGTGCACTTTTTCTTTTGTCAACAGTTTGCGTTGTGTTCTTCTTCTTGACTAGCTTTAATGTCAATGGGAACATTCTGTTACTTGTCATCTAGATTTTTGCAATAAGTAGATTGCTTGGGCATTTATCCATAATCACACAATGATTATCTTCCATGTAGATTCTATATCCTTTTTGTAACAATTGTCATGTACTCATCGGCTTATGCTTCGGACCAGAAACATAATATACATCAGACATAACTCTATGTTCTCCTTGTCTGGGTAAAATGTTTATATTGTATTTTCCTAAGACAGTGACTTGGATATCTGTTCCAAGTGTAACCTTGGTCTGGACTGACTCATCCAAACTAGAAAACAGTTCTATGTTTCCTGTCATGTGGTTATTGCATCCTAAATCTAAGTACCATATGTCACATGAACTTTCTTGAGCAACATTACATTCAACTGGTGACACCATATTAGGCATTTCTTATGCTTTAGGAACAACTGCAACACGCACCATAAACATAGGGCGAGTTTGATTATTTGTGATGTGTGACTGATCTTGACTTTGCTTGTTCTGATTATACTGTCTCTTTCTGCACTCATATGCACAATGTCCATACTTTTTACAGTAATGACATTGAATCTTAGATTTGTCAGTTCTTTAACAAGTTGACTGGCTGGTACTTGGATTTTGACTTCATCCACCAGTATTTCCAGGATTGCTATTGCATCCACTTCTGTCAGAACTTCTTCATCTGCCTCTAGAGTTAGCTCTCCCTCTTCCTCTTCCACGACTTATAGATGATTGTGTAGAAAAAGCATTCTCTAATGACATATTTGACCTATTCAATCTATTTTCATGATTGATGAGGGAAGCTTGCAGTTCATCTAGGTTGAACCGACTCAGGTCTTTGCCTTCTTCTAGGGTTACAACAAGAGTATCAAATTTAGAAAGACTCATAAACACTTTCTCAACAACTTTTTTGTCTTCTATGATTTCACCATGAGACTTAATCTGATTTATTAGTCCAATGATGTGTGTGTAGAATGAATCTACAGTATCTGACTCTTTCATTGACATGGTTTCAAAATCTCTTCTAAAAATCAAAATTTTTGTAGTCTTTACTTTGTCCATACCTTGATAAGCATTTTGTAATATGTCCCATGCTTCCTTGGCTTGCTTTGCTAATGCAATTCTTGGAAGTATGCTCTCATGCATGGATTGATGTATGTAAAACAACGCCTTTCCATCCTTCTTTCTTTGATCTTTCAAGACATATTTCTCAGCTTGTGTGACAACATTATATGTTGTCTAATCTATTGGTTCCACATAACCATTCTCGACCATTTCCCATACATCTTGACAACGGAACAAAGCCTTCATGGTCAAGGACCACATCTCATAATTCTTGCCTGTAAAAGTGGGAGGTTGTAGATTTGAGGTAGAAGACATATTTCACTTTCAACAGAGTTTCTGCTTTGACAAATTTGTTCTGATAGAACCTGCTCTGATACCAATTTGAAGGGTTGAAAGGGGAGCGCGCAAACTACTCTGCACAACGCAGTTTGAAATACTGCACACCAAGCAGGGTACGCGATAGAGCTCTCGAGACCACTGCGCAGTGCACAAACTGCTCAATTTTGTGCGCGTTGTGAATACACACACTTAATAAAATGGTTTACGAGTGCGGAATAAAACAGTGCTATGCTTAGCACGTAATCTCATAAATAAGACAGAAAAACTTGTCAAAAACACAAAGTACTTGATATTAATATACTTTGACGCAATGCGCACAGTTTACAGAATACAATGACAAAATTAGCTTCGGCTCTAATACTTCTTCTGTCAACTCTTCAGTTGTTGTTGGTTCTTTCTACCTCTCCACTTCTTCTATGTGCATGAACTGTTTCTCTTCAGTATCTAAATGCATCATCCTCTATTTTACTAACTAAGAGACTCAGACTTATATAAACACAGGCTATGACTTCCTACAGAAGCTAAGACGGACTCAACATTAAACACTACAATAACTATGACTAACTCTTCATCCATTTAATTTAATTCGAGAAGATAGAAATCGGCTCCAATTATAGCTCTCATCTTTGTCGACTGAATTTTGAGTAAACGTGCGACTTTGCACTTGCAAACTGTCTGACTGACATTTCGGCTACTGACAAATTTTGACTGACAGACAAATCGACGGAGACGTGAAGATCTCACCGACTTATAATTACAATTTCCAACAAATTTGATCATCTCCAATGGAGCACTTGGAAATATTACAAGGTTGGATTACTTGTCTCTTTCAAATATTATAACGCTGGAATACATGGATCATTCAGGCTGTAAGAAAGTGAACGAATTGACCAGCGGTATTGGAGACCTCTACAATTTGGAAACTCTCGCAGTAGGAAGCCATTTGTTAAAAGTCCTGCCAGCTTCGGTCGGTTTCCTCGAGAGTTTGACTGATTTGTCACTCCGTGATTTGCCCATATTGAAATGTTTGCCCGAATCCATTGGATTGTTGACTAAGTTGAAAAAATTGCACCTATGGAAACGTGGAATAGAATACTTGCCCCAAAATCTTATGAAGCTGAATAATCTGGAAATTTTAAGAGTAGATGAATGCCCGTTGTTAGAATTTCCATTTAAAAAGGTTGAAAGAGAAATGGATAGACTACTATTATTCGATAATTTGGACTCCTCCAGTGACCAATGCATGCTTGGGCTCAAGGAGTTATGGTTGCACTGCACAAAAATATCAGAGGTAGCCTTTCCTAAAGGTGTTTTCCTGAAACCTTCAAGTTCTATCCTTGGCTTGGTGTGAATAATTGAGGCAAATAGCAGGGCTTTGTGGTCTGGCAGAACTTCAAAATCTCAAAATCCTCGGTTGTGCAAACGTAGAGGAGCTCCCAAGTCTTGAAACGTTGATATATCTGGAGGAGTTGACTGCTGATGTCTGTCAAAGGCTCAAGAGCATAAGATGTTTGTCAAAGGCTCACAAAATTGGGACAGCGATTTGTTTCTGAATGCGAAGAGATACATAATCTTCCCACTATAGAACATTCGGAGAAGTTACAAGTTGTTGTTTGTATGAATCTCAAGATCTTAGAAGGGTTGCGGCAGCTGACAAAGCTTAGATTGCTAAAGGTTTATGATTGCCCCAACATACGAAAACTCCCAGCTGCCCATCATTTGGTATCGTTGGAAGAGTTGAGTATTTATGATTGCAGGAATCTCGAGAGCATACAAGGGTTGGGGCAGCTCACAAAGCTTTGATTACTAGATGTTGCTGGTTGTTGTGAGATACAAGAATTTTCGAGTGTGGAACGTCTGATATCGCTGGAAGAGTTTAGAGTTCTTAAAGCTTATAAGTTGAAGATCATACAAGGGTTGGGGCAGCTCATAAAGCTTCGACTACTACATGTTGTTGGTTGCTGTGAGATAGAAGAACTGTCGAGCGTGGAACGTCTGATATCTCTGGAAGAGTTGATAGTTCGTGAAGCTTATAAGCTCAAGAGCATACAAGGGTTGGGACAGCTCACAAAACTTCGAAGATTAAGTATTAATCTTTGTCTTGAGATACGAGAGCTACGGGATGTTGAGCAATGCTCCTCTTTGGAAGAGCTTGATGCCCGTTATTGTCCCAATCTGCAGTGGGGAGAGGGAGTACTGGAGCATCTACGCCAACGATTGAAGGTATATATATATATATATATATGCTTTTCTCTAATTGTTTTAGGTTTTGGTTTTTTAGTGGGAATTTGGTGCATAAATTTGCAAGAAATCATATTGTTTTGTTGTTGAAATTGCATTTTTGAATGAAAAAATGAAAAACTCTTGGACCATTTGGACTATACAAAATTAACAACTCAAATTTAAACTATATATGTGTGTGTGTAAAATTCTAGAATAAGATAAGAATAGTTCGGCTATGTTTGTTCTGTTAAGGTGCTTTCCTATTTGTAAATGGATGTTCATTGAATTCTAGAATGATGTCAAAACAAAATTTTGGCCAGTTAAAAAAAAAAAATTAACATATTATGGTCACGAAATTCTGTTGTTAATGTAGAAATGGATTCAGCTTGCTAAAAAATCTCCAAAAAAAAAATTAACATATTATGGTCACGAAATTATGTTGTTAATGTAGAAATGGATTCAGCTTGCTAAAAAATCTCCAAAACACTTGGATTAAATAGAATTAACCACTAGAATCTGCAGATCCAATAATTTCTTGCCAGATTTTAGTGGAAAAATATCACGAAAAAAAAACCAAAACATAAAACATTTAGACTAATAAAAAATGATATTGAAGGGTGAGAAACATACATATATAAAATACATAGGCAACATAAAATAACAAACTTTCTCCACAGCATTTTCAACTTGTTTTTGTTACTCAAAACCTTGGTTATCTTGTCCTTTGGGATTTTGACATTTTGTGGCAACTTCAAATTCTCTATGGGTGTATCTTTTTTTTTTTATGTCTGGTGGAATCAACAACTAGTTGGGCACGTGCTTGCGTTACACGTGGCTGTGTTATCCAACCGCTACCACTATAACCTCCAGGTGTGCCCACGATGCCCCTTATGCGGCACACATTGTAAGTCGGGGGGAGTTGAATTCGAAACCTCATGGAACTTCATTTTCACGGCACTTGCCAATTGAGCTGCCCCCCAAGGGCCTATGGGTGTATCTTTTTATCCCAACAAAGAAAATTCTTTTCTTCTCAAAATAAAACAATTTTTTAGGAAAAGGAAAATTATTTTATTAGCAAAAGAAAATGTTTTTTTGAAAAGAAAATTTCCTTATTATTTTATTAGCAAAAGAAAATGTTCTTTTTTTTTGTGAATAAAAGAGTCGTATATTAATTGTAACTAAAAGCTTACAACAGAAAAAAAGATCTGCAGCCTATCTTCTTACACCAAAATGTTATCAGCTGGTCCTTCAGGACCAGATTGACGCCAGATCCCTTCTGATACCAACGGTCCAGATCTTTTCTGGTACCAACGATCCTGATCTATTCTTCCTTATCGCGATTTTGCATATTGCAATTTCGCGACTTTGGGAAATAGCTACTGTGATTCTTTGGACTCCCGATAGCCGAGATCTCGAAATTTCCTCGCGTTAGATCCATGGGCCCAGATTAACAGTCCCGATCTCTTTTGATACCAATGGTCCTGATTTGATCTTGCTTATCGCGATTTTGCATATCACAATTTCGCATCTTTGGGAGATAGCTACCGTAATGCCTTGGACTGTCGATAATCGGGATCCCAAAATTTCCACGCGTTGGATCCATGGGACCCGATCGATGGTCCAGATCTCTTATGGTACCAATGGTCCTAATCTGATCTCGCTTATCGCAATTTCGCATTTCGTGATTTCGCGACTTTGGGAGATAGTTGCCTTCATGCTTTGGACTCCCGACAGTCGAGATCCCAAAATTTTATCGCGTCGGATCCATGGAACCAGATCGATGGTGCATATCTCTTCCGGTACCAACGGTCCTGATCTGATCTCGTTTATCATGATTTCGCATTTCACAACTTTGGGAAATAGATGCTTTCATGCGTCAGACTCCCAATAGCCTAGTTTCTGAAATTTTCTCGCTTCATATCAATGGGACCAAATCGACGGTCCAAAAATCCTTTGGCATCGACGGTCCAGATTCGTTGTCGCTTTTCGCGACTTTGAGAAACAACATCCTTCAACCTTGCAACTCCCGATTGCCGAGGTCCTGAAATCATCTGTCGACTGTTGATATTTTGTGTTGATGCTTACTGTTGCCCTCTCACCTCAGGTTTAGATCATTTCTAACTTGGAAGGAATTCTAGGTGAACGAAGGTGGGCCCCCTTCCAGATTGGGGCCATCCATTTAGGAAAGCTCCTCGCATTGTTGCCAGAGGGGTGAGCTTTGGGACTGCCTATGATCTTGGATAGTGATTTGTTGCATTGAGTCAACCCCTGCATTAGCCAGTCTGTCTGCAACTTTGTTTGCATTTCGTCTAATGTGAAAGGGGGTTAGAGTTAGAGAAGGTCTCAGAAGAGCCTGGAAGCTGTGAAGAGGTCCAAGGAGGCGCCGGATGGGAGTGATTTTCCCTGGATCTCTACCATTCAATATTTTTGTGGCCAAGTCTATTGTAATTTTAGAGTCTCCTTCAATAATCAGACAGGTGATGTTTTGATCAAGAGCCATTTTCACCCCTTTTATGAGACCCCATATTTCTGTTGAATTGTTGGTGTCGTGTCCAAGATTTCCTGTAGTGAGACTTTGAATTTGGCCCAAGATGTTTCTTATGACTGCTCCATAGCGTGAGTGTCCTGGATTTCCTTTTGATGCACCATCAAAATTGACCTTATGGAAGCTTGGTAGGGGGGGGAGGACCACTTAGAGGGACTGAGGGCTTTTGAAAATAGAGGGGGTTGTTGAGGAGGTATGGAGTGTGCAAACGAGAAGCCCCAGGAGTTGAGGATCGAGATCTCACCTGGGTCAATGGGGAAGTATTCCTTGATCCATGAATGAAGTTGAAGAGTTTCCTGAAGATGCTCGAGGATTGTATTACAGAGGAGGGTAGGAGGAGAAGTCTGGGAATGAAAGATTCTTTTGTTTCTCTCTTTCCATAGTTGCCACACTATGAAGCCTGGTAATATTTTTCAGGGTCTGTTCAAGATAGGACTTTTGAAGGGACCGGAACCCCAATCCCTGACGGTGCTTATGATGCTATTTTTGACTCGTTTGGTTCTTCTCATGCGCTGAGTGGCCTGGTTCCAGATGTTTTCACTGAGTAGGCAGTTATTTAGGAGGTGCTCCATGGTTTCAGCTTGGATATGATAGAGATGGAAGATCGAGGGGCCAATGAAACCTCGTTTTTGGAGATTGTCCCAGGTTAAGATCTTGTTCTGTAGGAGAAGCCAGAGGAAAGTATAGATTTTGGGCCAGAGTTTTGATTTCCATATTGTTGTCCATATGTTGTCTTTCTGAAGGTTGTGGAAATTCTCTTAAATAGTTTAGGCCTCCTTGAGAGTGAAGCTTCCATGAGGTGTGTATCCCCGTATGAGAATGTCTGGGTCTGTGCTTTTCCTGATTCGCCTGTGGGTTGTAGCTTGTATCCAGTGCTGCAAGTCATAGTTCATTGCCACTTGGAGTTCCTGAGGAGTTTATTTCCATCTTCACTAGGGAGAGCCGCTCGGGGTTTATGTCCACAGATCTGCCACTTTGAGAATGGCAAGATCTTGAATGTGATTTTCGTAGGTTTGTAGATTGTCTTCCAGTCGTACGGGTGGCATTTACTTCCAGGAATCCGTCCAGAATAGGGCACTCTGACCATTACAAACTTCCCAGAAAGCATGTTCCTGTATGAGTGGTCGATATTTCCAGGCCACATTCCAGATGTTGGAGCCCTGAATTTGCCCCTGCATTCTTATAAGTTAATTTTGGTGCGTATTTGGGGCACATTTGCATTTCCAGAGTTTTTCCCAAAGCTCTGTTGGAGTTTTGAGCCATCTCCACCAAATTCTTGCTCCCATGGTGCTATTTAATTTACTAGGGTCCCGGAGGCCCAGACCACCTAAAAATTTAGGCTTGCAAATTTTGTCCCAGCTGACTAAGGCCCATTTTTTGTTCGGGTTGTGTCCATGCCATAGGAAGTTTCTTTGCAGATTCATTATTTTCTTTATGAATGATTGGGGGGAAGCTAGAGCTGAGAAGAGGTAAGTTGGGATGGCTTGGAGGACTGAATTTAAGAGAATGATTCTAACTGGAAGGTTGAGGGAGCGAAAGGTCTAGTTGCTAAGACTGTTGATGATGGAGAGTAGGAGAGACTCCCAGGAGATGTTTCTGGCTGTTGAGTCAAAAAGAGGGAGTCCCAGGTAGCGAGAGGGCAGAGTGCAGACAGGGGTATTCAAAATTTGAGAAAGGTGATGTTGGATTGCCACAGGAGTATTGAAAAAGAAGAGTTGTGATTTGGCCAGATTAAAGGTGGTGCATGAGGCTTCACTGAAATCAGAGAGGATGGAGCTTAGTTTGATTTCTTCTTGCGATGTGGGGGTATTCATTAGTAGTGTGTCATCGACATATTAGCTATGGGAGGCTGTCAGTTGTAATCCATGGAGAGGGAGGCCTTGGAAGGATCCATTTTGAATTGAGGCCTTGATGTAGCGTCCTAGTCCTTCCGCCATTATGACAAAAAGAAAAGGGGATAGAGGATCGCCTTGCCTTATCCCTCTTGAGGGGGAGAAGGTTTGAGAGGGGAAACCATTGACAATGATTGAGAAGAAGGTTGAGGAAATGAGATTCATTATCCATGAGACCCAATCCCTGTTGAAAGCAAAAGTCGAAAGGAGCGCTTTCATATAATGCCATCTTAATTTGTCAAAATATTTTGAAAGGTCAAGTTTTAGAAGCATACCTGGGGTGCAAGTGCTTTTGAGCGAGTGAATGATTTCATGGACAAGAATGACACTATCCATGATTTGCCTTCCTTCGACATATCCTGATTTCTCCTTGGAGATGATGAAGGGAAGTATAGACTTGAGTCTTAGAGCTATGACCTTGGAAATGATTTTGTAGATCACGTTGAAAAGAGCTATGGGTCTGAAGTTCCTCAGGTTTGTAACTCTTTCTTCTTTGGGTATTAGGGTGAGGAAAGTGGCATTTAGAGCTGGAAGAACATTTCTTGAGCTGTGTGATTCCTCCACCAACTGCCACACATCCTCCCTTAACATCAGCCAGCAGGAGTGGAAGAAGTATGTTGTGAAACCATCTGATTTGCGTGATTCCTCCACCAACTGCCACACTTCCTCCCTTAACATCAGCCAGCAATAGTGGAAGAAGTCTGTTGTGAAACCATCTGGACTTGGAGTCTTTCCTGTGGGTAACTCCTGAATAGCCTGATCCACTTCTGCTTGCGTTATTGGTGTCATGAGAGCCTCATTATGTTCCTGGGTGATTATAGTTGGGATGTTTTGGATCACCCGCTCTATTGCTGAGGTACGGTCCACCTGGGGTTCTAAGAGGAGATCCTTGTAGAAGTATGTCAGTTCCTGCGTTATTTCTTGATGATTTAACATGGTGTTTCCTTAAGAGTCATCCAACTTTGTGATGCGATTGATAAGGCGTCTATGAATCATAGAACGGTGGAAGAATTTGGTGTTCTTCTCTCCTTCATTGAGCCAGTGAACCCGAGATTTTTGTCTCCACGGGATCTCTTCTTGCTTGTGTCTTTCTTCTAGTTTCCTTTTGAGTTCACTTTCCTCCTGTTGTTGGGTGATTATGTATCCTGCTTGAATGAATTGTTCCTAGAGGTTATCTAGTTTTTGTTCCAGTAATTTCCTCTCTTGGAAAATGTTCCCAAAGACCTCTTTGTTCCATTTGCGCACCTATTGTTTAAAATGTTTGATTTTTTGCTGGAAGCAATGCATTTTTGTGCCCATCTGTGTTTCTGCAGTGCTCCACCAGTGACAGGCTAACTCCTGGAAGTTTGGATGGGAGAGCCAAAAAATTTCAAATCTGAAGGGTTTAAGCTTCGGGGTGGAAATAGTATCAATCCAGAGCTGAACCGACTAGTGGTCCAAACCTGCCTTCGGGAGGATGTTGGAATCTATTAGGGGGCCTTCCAAGAGGAGAGTTTCTGAGATGAGGAAGCAATCAAGCCTCCATGTTATTTGATGGTGTCTTGATCTTTTGTTGGGCTAGGTGTAGGTACCATTGTTATTCTCAATGTCTACCAGTCTTAGGTTCTCTATGAGTTCCTGGAATTTTGCGTTATCCTGTTCCAAGCGTTTTTTTCCCCCTCGCTTTTCCTCCAGCGTGAGAATCATGTTGTAGTCTCCCCTTATTATCCATCGCTTTCCCTCCACTAAGGAACCTAGGTAAGCCAGGTTTTGAAGGAAGAGGTCTTTGTCTTGGCTATTCTTTGATCCATAGGCATTTGTGATCATTCCTTCTTTGTCTGAGTCGATGGCTCTGTAGTACGTTGTGATGGTGCATAGAGTGGAGAGGCCTTGATCAAAGATGATTGTTGCAGGATTCCATAGGATGGTCAGGCCTCCTGAAGCCCCTTTTGACTCTGTTTGACAGGATTTACAATTACGCCAATATCTTTTGATGATATCTTCTGTAGCTTGCCCTGCACATTTTGTCTCTTGTATCAGGACTATATCAAGATCCAGGTGAGGATCTTCATAGTTAACAATTGGGTGAGTGGGAAAAGGATCTCTCTAAGAGCTTGTGAATCTGTCCCAAGTTGATCATATAGTTTCTTGCTTCCTTTATTAGCTGGTAAGTCAATTTTCTACCTCGTCGCTTGTTTTCTTTTGGGTGTTTTCTTGGATCTTGGTTTGGGTCTGTGCTGATCCCTAACCTTGATGTGGCCCCTGCTGATGAGTCCAGAAAAAAATTTTGAACTTTCCTGAGTTGGTCCTCTAGTAAGGTTTGGAGATCCTTCTTGTTGAGTGCTTTTTCTAACCTGTCTAGGTTGATTTCTTCTAGGTCCTGCTCATCCATTTCCATGACTATGTCTTCCTCTTTTTCTGTTCTTTTCCTGAGACTGGGTGATTCTGTGGATCTGCTTGGTTTGTTGGGGTTTGATACTCTTGTGACGATTGGCCTTCCTTGTGCTTGTTGAGATCTGTCTCCCCAATCTTGTGGGGGTTTTCCACTTCTTTTGCCTCTGGGAAGCGATTGAGGAGTTCAAAAGAATTATTATTTGGGTTTTTTTTCCGTTGTTGGTAATGGGCTTATTCTGTGCTCACTACCAACAACGAAAAAAAAAAACCT
>JASDQU010106969.1:144984-155316 GCA_032191745.1 Picea mariana | reverse complement strand
AATTATAACAAAAAAATTGTCTTGAAAGCGTTACTTAAAAAACAAACAACCCAACAACTATAAAAAGAAATCTATAAAACACACACCAATATTTATTAATTATCAAAATCATGTAAGTTTACTCTTTATGGTTAATTATAAAAATCATGTAGCTTAAGGTTTCACGTAGAAAGAGTTTATGCTCTTTATGGAATACCATCTCACGGACTCATGGTGAAGTTCATAGCCCTAATTGGGTATTTTCTTCTTCTATTTTTTAACCTCCAAAAATATCCTCTCTCCTTCATTGATGAATCCTTTTTCCTCTCGTTCTTTTTCTTTGTTTGATGAGTTTCTCTTTTCTTATGGGGTAGCTTTTTATGTCAATTATAGTTTTACATATATTTAATATTGTACATTTGTTTATGTGAGTTTATGTTTTGTTAATATATTTATGTAGTTAAATGTAAAAGTGAAAAAGATTTTAGAAAAAACTTAGTATGAAGAAAATGTATAATTTTTTTCATACTTATAAGAGATATTTAAAAAAAATATTAATAATATTTTTTTTCAATATAAATGATAAATAAAATATTTTAATGTATATGTTATTTAAAATATTTTATATATTAACTATATTTTTTTTTCTAAGGAAAAGAGCTAGTAATTTTATTTCTGCAAAGGAACAAAATTACATTCATATAAACCATTTTATTTTAAATGATTATTGTTAGAACCGTCGCTTCAAATGAACTACCAAAAAAATTCTAAAAAGTAATTATCAGTTACAAAAAGGATCTATGGAGTACCCTATATGAAAGTTCAATATATACATAAAAAATAAAAAAAAGGACTGTTGTTATGTTCAACTTTCAAAAGGCACTATCATATCAACAAAGTATCCTCAAGTGATTACAAAATTTCATTAATGGAGCCATGGGTCAAGAAAATATTATGAGACCATCTTGATTTATGTGCATGTACACATGATCTAAAATGATGTTTGAGAAGTCATTCAATTTGATTTTGACATCCTGGAATAAAGGGTGAAGAGTGTAATTCTACAACATGTAACAAACCTCTTTCATCTAATTTATGACCAATAAGGAATCTCCATATATATGTAGCTCATTCAAGCCCTTTTCATGTGCTATATGTAGAGTGAGCTTAACTGTCATTAACTGGTAGAAATTGTTTGTATCATTTCCAATTCTAACTAAAAAGGAGACAATTTGATCATTTGAGAGGTGGATAATGCCACCTGCCCCGTGGAGGGGAGGTCCCTTGAAAAGTCCCATAAAAAAGGACATAAAGAATATATTTTTGGATTTGAATCTCCTAATAAATGGTTGGTTAATGAATGGTTGTAGTAGAGCCTTTTGAACTTTGTGGAAAAGCTCATAATATGGATATGCTTTGAAGCCAGTTTTTTCTCTCCTTCCGCCTACTCATGGAAAACTACATCTCTACTTGCAAACACTTTGTGAGTAGATGGATCAAACAGTTTATATGCTTTAAATTCTGAACAATACCCTATAAAAATACATTTGATAGCTTTAGCATTAAGCTTCTTCCTGTTCTCCTTTGGAATATGTGCAAAAGCCTTACACCCAAATATCATCAAATTATTCACTGTTGGTTTAGAATTATACAAGGCTTTGAAAGTAGTTTTATGATCAAGATACCTTGTTGGACTTCTATTCTTTAAATACACAGCAGTGCTAATGACCTCGGTGCAAAAAGCATTTGAAAGATTCTTACCTTTCATCATACTTCGTGCACACTCCACCAGAATTATGTTTTTCCTTTCTGCAACTCTGTTATGCTGTGGAGTGTGGGGTACTGTAAATTGTTGTACTATTCCATGATATTTGCAATACTTGATGAAGTTCCCTAATCTGTACTCTCCCCCTTGATTCGAGCGAAGGATTTTGATGGACTTTCATGTTTGCTTCTCCACCATGTTTTTAAATTCCTTGAAATATTCAAAAACATCACTCTTTTTCCTAAGGAAATAAACCCATGTGTATCTTCTGCAATCATCAATAAATAACAAAAAATAATAAGCACCACCTGAGGACCTTGTCTTCATTAGTCCACAAACATCAGTGTGCACAAGTTCTAATAGATCTCTTTTTCTCCTATCAGGATTAGAGGGGAATTCATCTTTGTGCATCTTTCCTAATGCACAACCTTCACAAGCAACATACTCATTCTTCAGCATAGGGAGTCCTTCAACCATACTTTGTTTTTGTAATAACAACAAATCATGATAATTAATGTGACCATACCTTTGGTGCCAAAGAGTTTCTGTAGGCATAGTTGCAGAAGTCAATGCTTGATGATTCTTGCTGGTGACATCAAGTTTGTACAGACCTCCAACTCTGACTCCTGAGGCAACGGTTCTGTAATGATCCTGCAAGTCCTTCACTATACAATGTGTCTTGAATAATTCGACCTTCAAATTCTGATCTGTAATTGTGGACACATAAATCAAGTTTTTCTTTATCCCGGGGACATACACAACATTGCGAATGTGTCTGCCAGTACCATTTGAAAGTGTTACTGGAATATCTCCATATCCCTTGATCTAATAAGAATGATCATCTCCAAGATAAATATGGGCACCATTATGTGTTTCTTTAAAGTTTATATACCAATTCTTGTTACATGTCATGTGAATTGAAGCTCCATAATCAACAAACCATGTGTCAACATCATCAGTTTTAGCAGATAGTGCAGCATTAGACACAAACAATATGAGATCTTTTGAATCAAAATTTGGGTTTTCTTTTGCAAAATGTCATGAATGTTTTCTATTTTAATGCCTAGCCTCATCATTTTTCTTCTCATAACATTCTTTGGCAATATGCCCAGTCCTACCACAATAGAAACACTTAGGTTCATTTCTATTAGATGGCATACCTTGATTTGTCTTTGGAAATGACTTTCTCTGAAATGAACTTCCTCTCTACCTCCTTCTCCTGGTTTCCCTTTAGGGAATCTCTTCTTTGTCCATAGTGCTAGCTCTAAATTCTGAGGTTTCAAATTCATGGGCCTCTCTTCTTCTTGCAACAATACACCTGTCAATTCCTCAAAGGTAGGAGTTTTCTCTCTCGCTGCAAGGCATGTTACAAACATTTGATAGTCCTCTAACATTGCGTTTAGGGAAATTGTGACAAAATCAGTGTTTGACATTTTTTCTCCTATATCTCCCAATTTATATTTCATGTCTTTAATTCACCCAAGAAAAGTACTTACAGACTCATTTATATCCATTTTAATACTTAACAATTTACTTTTTAGAAAGAGAATACGATTTGTATTATTAGTCTCATACAAATCTTTAAGTGCTTTTCAGGTTTCTTTAGAAGTCTTAGCATTTCTAATGTGAGGAATTATATTATCTTTAACAGACATTCATGATAATACCTTGGCTTTGTTCTCCCTCTTATCCCAATCTTGGATTGTTGTCGTTGTCGCACCTATAGACGCATCAGGTCGTGCTTCATCTCCTTTCGCAATCGTTCATACACGATAACCTTCCATTAAAGTCTGTATTTTGAATTTTCAATTGACGAAATTCAAGCCATCCAATTTATTGGCTTCATTGAGATAAGTTTCAAAAAGTGGATTCACCATTCTTGCAAACTCCTTTATGCAACAAACTCCTCTCCAAAACAGTGATCATGTGCCAAGAATGACAACTAGCAAATAAAATGGCGCGGCCTCTCAAACCCAAGACGGAGGCGTCGACAACAACAAAAACACCAATGGATCCGTTCTATGAACAAGAACCCAATGCCATGCCACAAGGGAATCACCCTTGAACTCTATTGCGCACAGATAGTCCAAAACTTCCCGTGCAGATCTTATAGAATTGAGACATTTTCCACCAAGCTACCTGGAAACTAATTTCTCCAGCATAAATAATTATTCACCTTTGTAATATACAAAAGAGGAGCAATGATCTCATCTGCCATTGAAGAGCAACGATCTGATAATTATAAATGTAAGCCCACAACGATCAAAATTTGGACAAACAATGATCTTCTTTTTATCGTTGTAATTATGGAGAGCATCGATCCAGCAAAATTTCATGGGCAACACGGCCTCATCATAATGTTGATGAAAGATACAATCGGAAACTGGAATCTAGGCTCTATACTCTTCAACTGATAGTTGTAATTCTTGGTCACTTATGGTACTCAGAGCACCGAAAAAATGAGAGCTCGGATAGAGCTGCTTCTAAGGCAGCAATGCCTCTCGAAGGAGAATGTAAAGGCTATTCTTTAAATGGACTGTCACAGGGTTCAAGAAAGGATCGCTTGCTGAGAAAGTTTGTGGAGAACGAATTAGAAAAAGTTGACAGTCTAATGGAATTATATATCAGGTGCATAAATGAAAAAAATCACAGAACAGAGATATGGGGTTTTGGTCAAATCCGGAGAAAGAAATCGTGGAGGCCTTCATCGAACTAGCGATCCGCCTCTCTCACACAACAATTAAATCTCAGCGATCCACCTCCAGTAAGATATGCCTCTCTCACCAGATCCACCATTCTCACACAACAATTCAATCTCAACAATCCGCCTCTCTCAGCAGATCCGTGATCCAGTAAAAACGATCTGCCTCCAGTAAGATCTGCCTCTCTCAGCTCTGATACCAACTTGAAAATAGAAGGACAGAAAGAAATTGGCTTCTCAGGCCAGGCAACACCCGTAGACCATCAAAGCAAAACAATGTTGTGTTTTATTAAATCAATTAAAGAGTACATTATATAGGAGGATAGAAAGTTTACACTGTTGTAATCATTATTCAATTTAAAAGAGTATGCAACTAATCTCCATTCTTTCTAAGTAAGATGACATTTAGGCTACAGAGATATAGAAAAAATAGATTATGTCTTACTTGAAATATACAATCTCCATTCTTTCTAAGTAAGATGACATTTAGGCTACAGAGATATAGAAAAAATAGATTATGTCTTACTTGAAATATACACAAGAATTTTTTTTTGATTTGAGATGACATTTAAGCACCTAGAAAAAACAGATTCTGTTTTAGATAAAATGTATACAAGAAAATATTTTTATTTTGGAATGGAATAATAGTAGCTAGTTTATGACAAGGTTTTGTGTCAAAAAAATAATAAAAATATAGGAAAGATAGATAGGAATGGACATTCCTCATAAGGACCTTAGCAATATGTATATTTATTTTTTAAATACAATATAAAGTTTTTAAGAAATATAAATGAACTTATTTATTTATTTATTTATATATATATATATATATATATATATATATATATATATATATATATATATAACTTCATTTGTATTTATTTCTTCGTTTACTTGAATGAAGTTTTTAGTCAAATTTAGTTTTATATATATTTTATTCTAGTTTTATATATTTTTATTATTGTTAAATTTAATTATAATTTTATTTAAAATATTAAAAAAAATTATTATTATTAAATTTATATTAAAATTGTTTAAGTAATATTTTAATATTTTAATCAATTTAAAACTTTTAATAATAATAACTAGCATACCTCTTAAGCTGGTAAATGGGAATGCCGGAGTAATTTGAGAGAAATTTTTATATTAATGTTTTTAATTATAATCATAAATATATTACAATTAAAATGATCATATCTGAGGTTGGTTCACATTAAGATATATCTCAATATTTGAGGGAAGTTTTCATATCACTATTGTTAATTGGAATTGTATTTTTTCCCTCCAAGTTTAGTGATTTCTTACCTCGAGGAGAAAGTAAAATTGATTTTTTGAAAAGTGTTGATGAATAGAGAAAAGAATAAACCTTTAAGATTGTCCTTTAAAATTCTCAGATAAAAACACTTCTTAATTAGAAAAAAGCTTTAAAAAAACAAATTACACAAATATATGAGAAATTGAAATTATATATATATATATATATATATATATATATATAACAATGCATTTCATTTAGTATAATACATTTTGCCTCTATATAAATTTGAAATAAACATTACTACATATTCATTATTTTTTAATAAAAATAAATTTTAATTATTTAGTAGAAATTAATTTGGATTATTAATAATAATAATGTTGTATAATAAATTTTATATTTTAATTATATACAATTGTTAATAATGAAAATATTTTATCATTATAAAGTATGATTTTTTGTGTTTTGATATAAATAAATTTGCTTCTCCCATATTTTGAGACTCTCACTTTATTGTTTGTTTGCTTTCCTAAATTGTGAGTTGTATAACATGGCACATTTGAAGTCAAAGAGAATTCGCTCATTCACTTCATGCATATTTTCATTATGTACATGTAATATCACAAGGAAAGTTTAATTTACATTACTTTATTTAATAATTTAAAATGAACCAAGTATAAAATAATGAAGTCCTGATTATTTCGATGTTCATTAGGTAGTATTATATTTATGTATGTTTAGAAATGAAGCAAATGTGATTTCATTCTTAATTCTTCAAAAATGTTGTCAATCAATTGATGGAAACGAGTTTGATATGCATATAGTCATCATGGAGGAAACTCATTACAGCTTTGATTATAACATGGTATCAAAGCTTTAGTTTGATAACATGATATCAGAGCCATGGGTATAGTTCTACGTGAGTGTTTTTATGAATTGTAAGAGGACTGTTATTTTTAGAAATGTTGGAAGAGTGATCCACTCATACTTTATTGTTGTATGCTCATCACAGATTGTAGTTTTAATTGTTGAGAGAGAAAAGCCATGTTGGGTCTTTTAGGCAGATTTTCCATCGCACTGTTGGATTGCCTTGTGCACAAAATAAGATGAAAAATAAACTCACTTTCCTTAGCAAGGAAAAATTCCCTTATATGTCATACTATTTTCAAAGTTTCTTGATACCAACACGGATATTCACAAAATTTTAGGAGTGCCCATATCAAGTTGGCATAGTTAGATTCATGCATTTGGGTCTGTTGCATATGATGGTGAGTACCCATATCAAGTTGGCATGGTTAGATTCATGCATTTAGGTATATTGAATGTAATGGATTTAGAGTATGTGACTACCTCACAGGAGACCCGGGTTTGATATTTTGGTGTGGATTCGTATTCACAAGTACAAAGAACCAGGTTCAAGTCTTGTTTAGGTACATACATTGGGGAACATGAAAAGTAAGCACCATACTTAATTAGGATTTATAATAATTGCCTAAGGATAATTGGATGTAGTCTCATGACTCCTATTCTTAGTATTAATAACCAAGGCCAACAAAAGGTGTTCTTGATTCTTTGCCATAATCAATAAAATCATTCATTGCAAACTACTTGTAAATCTCGATACTCATTCTCTTTGCTTTGGACATCATGTGTACTGTTGGTTTTGGAGTGGATTTGGGTTCTCTCACTCCGGTTGGACGAGATGTTGAGATAACAAAATCTTGATGGGCGTATATGAAACAACGAGAAAAGCTTTGGACATCATGCATATTGTTGGTTTTAGCTGAATTCCTTCTCTGTTTTTTATGATATTAAGCATGCCATATCTTAGAAGGATATATCATCCTTCACTCGGGTTCCCTGGACTATTCCTGCTGAGTAGTTTCCTAGGACGGTTTCTAGTAGTTAAGGCTCAAAGTGAGGTCTACAGTCTAGCACACTTCCATGTACACAAAATCTTTAATCCATGCAATGGGTATTCACATTATGACAATAAGATGTACCAGGTTCAAGGTGCCAAAAGTATGGCATGGTTGTGATGTTACCTTGTGAAGCAAAATTTGTTCAATTTCTTCTCTTTCATTTCCTTGATGTTAGCAGATGTTCGTAAGTATGTAGAAGAAGGGGTTGCAGCATGTGATGTATTCTCTCGCTTGCATGCATAAAAGAAAGCCCCAATTCCTATCATGGAGAGGCAATTCATGTTGGTTGAGTCCATGCATACAAGGAATTCCAGGATAGAAAGTGCAATAGAACTTCACACACATGATTGAAAAAAGACTCGGATTTTTTATATGGTAGTCTCAAAATAAAACAAAGTTTATTTAATAATTGAAATAAAAGCTATTTTTGTATCGTGTATTTGTTATAGTGATATTGTTCTAAGAATTGGAAAGGGTAGAATTTGTAAAATGCAATGACCTAAAGCCATCTCATTTGTCATAGAAGTGGGTAAATTGAGTTTCGTTTCAAAGGAAAGGCAACATTCTATTTTTGGTAGGACACTTTATATACTTCTCCATTTTATAACTCTTTTGATTAGTTTTAATAGTGAAGGACAGGTTGCATCGCTCATATTTCATATATGGTCCTTGTGTGTTTTTTTCCAAACAGTTAAACATGTTATGTGGAGGGGTAAAGTTGTCGGGGGACTTTTTTTGTATGGGTTGTTGCTGAATACACCATTTTCTTTGGTACCTTCATCAAAAGATAGATCCTTTTTAGGGACAAGTTAATAGTTCGTCGACCATGAAGAACTCATCGGATTGAGAGGCATAGCCGACAAGTTAACTCGAAAGTTTCTTTAAGAATGAAGTAAACCCCATGCACAGAATATTACCCCTGACCAAAGCCAATTTCTTTAGGTTCCAACTAATCTTTGTAGATGTGATACGATTTACATTTTCCAGATCTCATTGATTGTTCATTCATTTGATACTAACAATTGGTAGAAACTCCGAGGAAATCCGTAAGCCTCATTTGTTGGAGGTTTGGGAAGAGTATCTCAGATGAGACCAGTTAGAAGCATATTTAAACCTAAAGATATTTTGAAATTGAAAAGCCAAGGAAGATGGAAGCATTCCATTACTTTATAAATAGGTCTTAAGTAGTTTCCTTTTTTGTTTTTAGCTAAGCCACACTTATAGGAAGTAGCGTATTCCACTACTTTATAAATAGGTCTTAAGTAGTTTCCTTTTTTGTTTTGAGCTAAGCCACGTTTATTAGGCAACAACATTCTAGTTTTGTCTTGGGAGATCTACATTGGCTACTCACAATTTTTTGATTATCAAGGTTTATCTTCTTATGATTTCAATGGATCTACTAATATGACACGATCAAGAAGAAATTCAATGATGTGATATATTTATGCATAAAGACCAAGAAACTATGCTCATCAATCAAGTACAGAAGACGCAACCATTTCCATGGCTTCCATCCCATTAAACATTTAAAAATAAATAAATCCGAAACCAGAAAAAAGAATTAGCAGATATATATAAGACTAACCTCAGTAAAAAAGATGCAAACAATAGAGAATATGATGAACATTAGGCATATAAAATTCTCCCTCTAATCTTTCCATAACCCATAAAAAAATAAAGGAAAAAATCACTTCAATGGGTGTCAATATTACAACAATCTCTACCATGAAAAAGCGAGCTAAAACCCATGACAGGAATCAACAGATATAATTTTGAAGCCCGACAGAGCAAAACAAATGCAACTAAAAACACACCCAAATCATCACCGAGTGTCTGTTAAGCATTGCAGGAGTTGCACATTGTTGCACACAAGGAGTGTCTATGAGAAGGATCATTATGGTCACCATGAAGGTTGTGTATTCCATTGAGAGTGGTCATTGGTTCTAGCCCTTTGCATCTTCATTATACTTCTCTCCGTGAAAATATGGAGAGATCTGTGTGTTGTGAGAAAGCTTAGACTAACAAAGGGGCATGGACTAAACAAGAAGACGATCGCCTCATTGTTCACCTTCAAGCCCATGGGGAAGGGAGCTGGCATTCTCTTCCAAGGCCACGGGTTGCTTTCCTTTGCTCTTTCAATGGAACAAAGGGGCATGGACTAAACAATAAGACGATCGCCTAATCGCTCACCTTCGAGCCCACGGGGAAGGGAGTTGGCGTTCTCTTCCAAGGCCGCAGGTTGCTTGCATGTGCTCTTTCAATGGAATCAATAGTTGCTTGTAAATTGATTTAAGAGATTATATGAAATGTTTCTTGACCTTCCGATTGTAGGGCCGCTGAGATGCGAAAAGAGCTTCAGGATCCGATGGATAAAGGGGTTTGGCGTTCTCTTTCCAAGGTCACGGGTTGCTTGCATGTGCTCTTCTTTTTCAATGGAATCAATAACTCCTTGTAAATTTATTTCAAAGATTATATGTAATGTTTCTTGATCTTCCGATAGTAGGGATGCTGAGATGTGGAAAGAGATGCAAGCTCCGATGGATTCCCTTATCTATACAGACATATTAAACCTGGATCTGTCATGAAAATCTCACTTTTGAAGTTCCAGTTAAGTTCCAGTTATGGATCGAACTGATATTAATCAGTCCGTGAAACTGTACAGGTGGGCTCTTATTGCGTGGAGATTTCCAGGGCGGACGGTCAACGT
>JASDQU010106969.1:101154-118248 GCA_032191745.1 Picea mariana | reverse complement strand
GGGGGGGGGGCAGGGGGTAATAGAGAAAATGTATAATATTTTTTCTTTATTACACCCCCCCCAACCCATAAATTTTATATATTTTATATGAGGGCGGGGGGGATAATAGAGAAAATGTATTATGAGGGTGGGGTATGCATTTTCTCTATTTTCCCCCCACCCTCATATGAGGATGGGGGAGGATATGAGGGTGGGGGGGGCAGGGGGTAATAGAGAAAATGTATAATATTTTTTCTCTATTACACCCCCCCCGCCCCCCACCCATAAATTTTATCTATTATTCCCCCCCCTCACCCTCTCATAAGAGGGTGGGGGGGGAATAATAGAGAAAACGTATATGAGGGTGGGGGGAAGGGAATACTATAGAAAATGTATAAATGTATTATACATTTTCTCTATTATTTCCCCCACTCCCCCACCCTCATAATGCATTTTCTCTATTAGCCCCCCTTCCATCATAATACATTTTCTCTATTATCCCCCCTCGGGGGGGTGGGGGGGTTATAGAGAAAATGTATTATAAATTTTCTCTATTATCCCCCCTCTCACCCTCATAATACCTCTATTATCCCCCCTCCCACCCTCATATTACATTTTCTCTATTATTCCCCCCACCCCACCCTCATATGAGGGTGGGGGTTGGGGGGGTGGGGGTAATAGAGAACATGTATTATAATTTTTCTCTATTATTCCCCTCCTCACCCTCATAATACATTTTCTCAATTATTTCCCCGCCCCCCCTCCCTCACCCTCATATGAGGGTGTGTGGGGATATACTTGAGAAAATGTATTATGAGGGTGGGGAGGGGAATAATAGAGAAAAATTATAATACTTTTTCTCTATTAACCCCCCCCCCTCCCCCTATGAGGGTGTGTGGGGGAGGGAGATAACGAAGAAAATGTATAATACATTTTATCCATATTCCCCTGCCCCTCGACCCTCATTATACATTCTCTTTATTATCCCCACCTTCAACCTCATATGAGGGTGGGCAGGGGGGGATAATAGAGAAAATATATAATACATTTTCTCTATTATCCCCCGCCCCCCCCTCTATATTTTCTGTATTATTCCCGCCCTCTCACCCTCATATGAGGGTGAGGGTATATATTTTCTTTATTATCCTCTCCCCCCACCCTCACCCTCATATGAAAATGTATTAATAAAGAAAATGTATTATACATTTATTCTATTATTCCCCCCTGCCCATCCTCATATGAGGGTGAGGGGGAGATTAATAGAGAAAATGTATTACAATTTTTAATAATTTTTGTTTTTCATCAATGGTTTATATTTTTTGAGAAATCAAAATATTTTAAAATTATTCTTTTATATAAAATTCTTAATGCTAGATATTTAAATACCAATAAATTTATATGAAGTTTTCTTAGAATCCCTAATTAATATGAAGTTTACTTTGGATTCCTTTGGATGAACAATAGATATAGAATTGATATGGATGAATAATACATTCCAGTTGAGATAGACTTGTGGATTCTAAATTTAAAGCTCTAGATTGTATGTGAATGCGTTTTTTAATTTAATTTTGTTTTGTTGAAAAAGTTTTAATATGTAAAGTATGGACATAAGTTATCTTGTAATATAATAAGTTTTGAAATATTTCTCCTTATTATTTTTTTATGTTTAGTTGATAATGATTTTATTGAAGAGACATTATCTTCTTATTTTTTATGTTTAGTTGATAATGATTTTATTAAAGAGACATTATCTCCATATTGATATAATTTGTCTTTTTAATATATTCTAAACTTCATTTTAAAAGAATTTGGACATTTTTAAATCCATATTATTTCAAACAATATAAAAAATTTATAAGAACCAAGATTAAGATTAATAGAGCCACTTTGTCTTCGTGGAATTGTTTTTTGCTTTATGCATGAACCATTTTAAACTTATTATCTTGAGTAGTTTAGCTTTCTAGATGGTGGTTCCATAAAGAAAAATGGCTCCATGAATACAATGATACTCCACTGGGACTTGACTAAATCTTTTTCCCTCCAATTACATCCCTTAAGACATATCACTTATATTTTGTATTGAGGTAGGGAAAAACTCCAAATACAATATTTAAAAAATACACAGTTCTGTTACAACACAAAAGGTGAAAAAAAATAATATTAAAAATTACTACAAAATAACATAGTCTATTAACACTACAAAAGCTATGATATATGACCTTATGTTGCAATTATAATTCATTACTCATTATGTGATATGTGTTATCTCATTATATACATTTTTCAAATAAATCCCAATATATACCTATCAATGAATATTACTTTTTATTAGCGTCTAGCGCATCAGAGATGTGTACACGCTGTCTCAGCAATCTTTTAGATTTTTTTTTTTGTGTACTATGTACTTTTTTAATATAACCATTAATCTATTAAATAACTAATATATTACACATCAAAATTTATTAAAAAATTTATCTTAACTTTTAATTTATATCTCTCTTGTAACTTGTAATATCATACTTGTAAATGAAGAATTACTTAATTTAAAAACATATATCATACTTGTAAATAAATAATTACTTGGTTTAACATTATATATAATCATTGATATTTATTATAGTACACTATTGTCTATATTTATGAAATATTACTATATTGCATCATTTGGTGAGATATTATGATTTAGATATTCATTAATCATAAATATTATAAAAACTTTTAAAAATTTGGCTTAAAATATATTGTTTAATTTTAATTTACATTATGAATGTAAATAATGTAATTGGTTATATTTTATTTAGTTATTGTGTTGAGAGATATTTACATCCCAGTGTAACATAACATGGGCAACTATGACTATTTGTTTTAATTAATATAAAAAAACAACTATAATGTTGGTTCTCAAAAAATATATATAAACTTTACTATATATATATATATATATATATATATATATAATCAATTTTGAAATAATCAAACTCTAATCCTGACTTAGATCCAATCACTGAGTAGAAAATTGATCCATGTTAACTAATCTCATGGAACTAATTAACCCTTAATATATATCTATATCATCGAGGTCTTAGTGGATGACTTACTCCGATTGGCGGAGGAAGATTGGTGCAATGGAAAAATGCCTAATAATTTCAATTCTACCTTCATAGCATTAATCCCCAAGGTGGACTATCATGCCTCTTTTAGTGACTTTATGACTTTAGACCTATATCACTTTGTAATTTCTTATACAAGATTATAGAAAATATTATTGTTTCTAGGCTCAAAACAATTATATCCTGATTTGTCTTACAAGAACAATTTGGTTTCCTCAAGGGAAGAATTATTCACGAAGCAATTGGATCATCTTAAGAGGGCATGCATACTATCAAAATAGCTAGACCCCCAGCTGTAGTAATAAAGTTCTACCTTTCAAAATCATATGATTAGGCTTCTTGGATTTATATTAGGTTCCTTCTCCTACAAGTGGGTTTTGAATTACCACTGGTTAAGTGAATAATATCTTGTATCACCTCGACTTCTTTAATTGTCCTTATCAATGGTTCGGGATCAAACTTCTTCAAACCATATTGTGGACTCAAGTAGGGATGCCCCCTATTTCCATAGTTGTTCTTATTGTTTATGGAAGGACTTAGTGTAGCCATTTTGGAGGAAAGACTAGTGAAGAGACTTCAAGGGGCGTGCATTGGTAGGACGAAGCAACTTACACATTTGTTATTTGTTGATGATGTCCTTCTCTTTTACTATTGTTATAGAGAAAATTTATTATTCATTTATTCTATTAATTCCCCCCCACCCCATCTAGTGGGGGGAATTAATAGAGAAAATGTATTGTACATGGGGGAGGTATTAATAAAGAAAATGTATTATACATTTATTCTATTATCCCCCCACCCACCCTAATATGAGGACGAGGATGAGGGGGAGATTAATAGAGAAAATGTATTACAATTTTTAATATTTTTGTTTTTCATCAATAGTTTATATGTTTTGAGAAATCCAAATAATTTTAAATTATTCTTTTATATAAAATTCTTAATGCTAAATATTTAAATACCAATAAATTTATATGAATTTTCCTTAAAATCCCTAATTAATATGAAGTTTACATTGGATGAAAAATAAATATAAAATTGATATGGATGAATAATACATTCCAGTTGAGATAAACTTCTGGATTCTAAATTTGAAGCCCTAGATTGTATGTGAATGTGAATGCATTTTTTAATTTAATTTTGTTTTGTTGGAAAAGTTTTAATATATGAAGTATTGAGATAAGTTGTCTTGTCATATAATAAGTTTTGAAATATCTCTCTTTATTTTATTTTTTTATTTTTTGTATGTTTAGTTGATAATGATTTTATTGGAAAGCCATTATCTCCATATTAATATAATTTGTTCTTTTAATATATTTTAAACTTCATTTTAAAAGAATTTGGACATTTTTAAATCCATATTGTTTCAAACCATATAAAAATTTTATAATGACCAAGATTAAGATTAATAGAACCACTTTGTCTCAATGGAATTGTTTTTTGCTTTATGCATGAACCATTTTAAACTGGAATTGTTTTTTACTTTATGCATAACCATTTTAAACTTATTATCTTGAGTAGTTTAGCTTTCTAGATGGTGGTTCCATAAAGAAAAATGGTTTCATAAAGACAATGATACTCCACTGGGAGTTGACTAAATCTTTTTCTCTCCAAATACATCCCTTAAGATATATCACTTATATTTTGCATTTAGGTAGGGAAAAAACTCCAAATACAATATTTTAAAAATAGACAATTCTATTACAACACAAAAGGTGAAAAAAAATAATATTAAAAATTACTACAAAATAACATGGTCTGTCTATTAACACTACAAAAGCTATGATATATAACCTTATGTTGCAATTATAATTCATTACTCATTATGTGATATGTGTTATCTTATTATATACATTTTTCAAATAAATCCCAATATATACCTATCAATGAATCCTAATATAACCATTAATTTATTAATAACTAATATATTACACATCAAAATTTATTAAAAAGTTTTATTTTAACTTTTAATTTATATCTCTCTTGTAATATCATACATGTAAATGAAAAATTATTTGATTTAAAAACATATATCATACTTGTAAATGAAGAATTACTTGATTTAAAAACATATATCATACTTGTAAATGAAGAATTACTTGATTTAAAAACATTATATATAATCATTGATGTTCATTATAGTACACTATTGTCTATATTTATAAAATATTATTATATTGTATCATTTGCTGAGATATCATGATTTAGATATTCATTAATCATAAATATTATAGAAACCATTAAAAATTTGGTTTAAAATATATTGTTTAATTTTAATTTACATTGTGAATGTAAATAATGTAATTCTATTTTATGAAAATTTAATTGGTTATATTTTATTTAGTTATTGTGTTGAGAGATTCTCTACATCCCAATGTAACATAACATGGGTAACTATGAATATTTTTTTTAATTAATATAAAAAAACAATTATAATGTTGGCTTTCAAAAAAAATATATAAACTTTACTATATATATATTATCAATTTTGAAATAATCAAACTCTAATCTTGACCTAGATCCAATTACTGAGTAGAAAATTGATCCATGTTAACTAATCTCATGGAACTAAATTGAGAAGGGAATTAACCTTTAATATATATCTATATCATCTAGGTCTTAGTGGATGACTTACTCCGAGTCGTGGAGGAAGATTGGTGCAATGGAAAATGCCTAACAATTTCAATTCTACCTTCATAGCATTAATCCCCAAGGTGGACTATCATGCCTCTTTTAGTGACTTCAGACCTATATCACATTGTAATTTCTTATACAAGATCATAGAAAATATTATTGTTTCTAGGCTCAAAACAATTATATCCTGATTTGTCTTACAAGAACAATTTAGTTTCCTCAAGGGAAGAATTATTCACGAAGCAATTGGATCATCTTAAGAGGGTATGCATACTATCAAGATAGCTAGACTCCCAACTGCAGTAATAAATCTCTACCTTTCAAAATCATATGATTAGGCTTCTTGGATTTATATTAGGTTTCTTCTCCTACAAGTGGGTTTTGAATTACCACTGGTTAAGTGAATAATATCTTGTATCACCTCGACTTCTTTAATTGTCCTTATCAATGGTTCAGGATCAAACTTCTTCAAACCATATCGTGGAATCAAGTAGGGATGCCCCCTATTTCCATAGTTGTTCTTATTGTTTATGGAAGGACTTAGTGTAGACATTTTGGAGGAAAAACTAGTGAAGAGACTTCAAGGGGCGTGCATTGGTAGGATGAAACAGCTTACACATTTGTTATTTGTTGATGATGTCCTTCTCTTTTACTATTGTTTGGAGAAAAATGTGTTATGGGATAAATCAGTAGGTGCGAACACTAACTGATCTCCCTAGATCTAGAACAAAACACACCAGAACATGACACTTTCCTTAAGTTTTAGATATTGAATTTACTAACTAAAGAAGGATGGGTGACATACCATTTAAGCACCACTTTCTCTCACCATCGCCATCCTAGCTCCGTTCCAACACTCATACAATGATGAACCTACAAAATAAGGCAACCAACCAAAGTGATAGTAATATCATAAACTCAATATAAACCTATGCATGTGATCAAGGAATCATACAATAAAACACAACAAGCTTTATAGGAAAGAATCATATTACTGTATCATATTAAATGTGAAAGAGAGATTACAACCGTGGTCTTGATGTCATAAGATCCCTTCCAACTGTCCTTCGTTCCCCACACACTTCCATTCCAAGAATTCTGAGAGCATAGATATGATAGTATTCACAATCTATCTTTACAAAGGAAAAACTCAAAGACACTCCAACCAAGCTAATAATTCCAAGCCAAATCCAACTTAGACCTTCTCCATGAGAGATCCTCTCCTTTTATAAGCTGAAGAGGATAAGGTGAGGAGGTTAGGATGATCCCACTAAATCATGAAAGAGAGCAAGATCCAAACCATTCGGATGCCACCTCACCATGGAAGTTTCTCCTTCTAGAAGATTTGAGAAAACACTCATTTTTCCCACGTGTAAGCATTCTCGCACCTTGCCTATAGATCAGACTGCAAACTCCTCGCAACCTAGCTATGATGTATACTATGAGAATCAGGAATTCTCGCACCCTAGCTGTAATGCAGCCTGTGAACTTCCTTTTTTATAGGGTTTTTACAAAGGAAAATGCAACTTCTTTTCTCAGGAAAAGTTCTTCTCCCTTCCTTCTTCAGGAACTCAGGCCACTGACCCCTCTGAAGGCAACAGATAGGTTTAAATCATTAATAGTCATAGGGATGAAAAAAATAATGTGTAACAAAGAGCCCCCCAAAGTATGAAGGTAGAACAGAGTGATAGCTGAAATACTTTGTCGAGTGTGTGTAGGGAACAAGGAATAGTCGGTCAAATACCTGCCAACAAACAAGAAAATACAGTACAATAATATATCATCAATGAGGTAGGCATTCCCATACTAATAATACAAATGAATCAAAGCATAAATGTTGAAATGTGAAGATCCATGTCAAGTAAGACAGGTCATGGCCACCAAACATACACTGTGGATCCATGCCAATATGACTGAAATCTGAACATAGCCACCAAAAATACACTGTGGATCTATGTGTTAAAGACTCAAATTTGAACATAGACACAAGACATACAATGTGGATCTATGCAACAATACAAACTGAATATACTCCAACACAACCTGAATCTGTCAGAAAAGATCTAGAGTCTTCATCTTCACCACTCTATAGTACAAATCTAACCATGTGAATGCATGTGTCAAAGTCGAACATGGTAGAAACCACTTGATTACCGATCATTAGTGTATACCATTAACAAGTGCAAGGGAAATCACCATTAATGTCAATGACTCCCAAGGTACTCTGGTACATTCCAACGAATGCGAATTAATGAGTTGAAGTCGAACACTCGACGGAATCTCCCGATCAGGGGTCAATAATGAAAACCCACTATTGAAAGTGAGGAAACCTGCCATTGAGGCATGCAAGTTCCAAGGTACCAATTAGTTTCTAAGTCTAATTCCTGGATAATGAGTTGAAGTCGACGGGAAAAGACTCGTCATAGGAGGGCCTTAATGTATCCCACATCAATGACATGAAACAAGTAACAAGATTTGATGTAGGTCAGAGTAACAAGTGATTCAGGACTGACTCAGGGATGGCCGACACAATAGAAGGCTTAAAGACTGCAGAAACGGATGAAGCAATAGAAGTCTTTCCAGGTTGAATTTCTCTTTGAACATATTGATGACACGACAACTGTCTTGGAAATATTGACTCAACAACAAGGATCACAGACCAATTTGTAATCTTATAGGAGTATTATTAGGAGACAAGTGGATTTTCCAACCTAGACACAAGGTGAGTGAAAGGGTGTCATGTTCCAAAGCGACTCTTCCATGGAATACAGGGTTAGATACATTTCTTTCCCAATTCCCCCCCCACCATTTATGGAGAGTACCTCTTTATTTTTACGCAATCTTGAGGAGGATAACATATGATTGTAATGTAAGCTCATCCTTCGAATGATTCCCTCAGAGTATGTTTAACGAACCCTAGGAATGAGTGGTTCGGTCCTGTATGGGCCTGTCAATGTTTGTTTAATGAGTCCAAAGATAGAAAACTCGAAGGTTTTTCATGATTATAGAGTCTATAAAAACACTTAAAAGAGAACTCTCTCAGTTCCTTTTTCGTAAAGTAGTCTAATGAGATCGAAAAAGAGATAAACTATTGCTCAATAGATGTTTTCTTCAAATACTTTAATGAGCGTGAAGAGAACAAGGTCGCTCGACAAACTTTTCATGTTTAGAGAGTCTGAAAAGAGCTTAAAGGGAACTACAATGGGTTCCTTTTTCGTATAACCTTTACGAGTTCGAAAAAATGATAAAAGTATACTCGGTTACATTCTCATTGATTTCCGAGCACGATAAAGAATAAAGACTAAGCTTGGTAAATTATTCTCATGTATTTACGAGCATGAGAAAGAACAAAGACTAAGCTTGAGATTGTTTTCATTTTTACGCAAGCTTTAAAACAAAACAAAACAATGCTTGGACTTGGTTTCATTTTTACACAAGCTTGAACCAGAGGAAACTATGCTTGAGGTAAGTGGTTTCATTTTTACACAAGCTTGAACCATAGAAAACTATGATTGCGACTTCCCAACACATAACATAGGGATGGTTGGTACTTAGCCCCCAGCTTAAGAAACTAGCGAATCTACTTGAGCATGAAGTCCAGAGGCTGAAAGTATTGCTCCCCAAGCTTTGTGTCATCCAACTGCAAAGGCGAATGAAATGAAGCTTCAAATACTAGATGAGGGACTTGACTCGAATAGAGAGGGGAAAAAATATTTTATTTTTTAATGAGCTTGACACAAAAACAAGAACTATGCTCTAAGACCTCTATTTCATTTTTTAACGAGGTCGCCTCAAAGACACAAAAACTATCCTCAACAGTGGTTTCATTTTTTTAACGAGCTTGAAATTAGAAAACTATGCTCAAAGACCTATGTTCTTAATCATGGATTCCAAGAGGACAATTCTCCAGAATGATACCATGTCAAGGGACAAAACTCAGTCATGGATTCCAAGAGGTCTTCACTGGAAGGAAGAAACACACTCTGGAAGGACACCATGTCGAGGGTCGTGACATGAGTAAAGAGATCAGGCTATAACAACCCTATCAAAGAGATCACCATGTCAACTACTGGATCTAAGTCATCAGAAGTTGAAGCCATGGGCGACAACGCCACATAATTGATCTGTGGCGGGGGCGATACCGTCTGCATATAAGAACCATTTAGGGAGGCAATCCAGCCAGGGTCAATGAATGAAAGTTGATCAATAGTCACAACTCATCCATCGTGAGGGAAAGATATCACACAAAAAATAGTAGACACAATAGCTTTCATGGAATAGACATAATCTTTCCCAAGGAGTAAAGCAAAATCCAAGGGGTCTTGGACTACCATGACATCAATGAAGACAGTTTTCCCTCCCAAAGTTACAGGAAACTGAGGAAGGGTCCCTAAAGGTTGACTGGTTCTTCTATTAAAAGATAACAGATTCTGCGTAACTGGCGCAAGTGGAGGAAAACCCAAAGCTTGCCAAGCAATAGAGGACAAAATACTAACAGATGAACCTTCATCTCTCAGCGTCTGAGGAATGTCTCGACCACAAACTTGTACTGTAATCTGGAAATTAATGTGAGAGGGAAGATGAGGTCTAGTTAGCACACCCAAATTAAAAAGGATGGTCTCATTACTTGGAGGAGGTTCCACGGGAGAAGGAGGAATACCCACTAGCATGGTAGATTCTGTGTCAATGAGAAAAACGTGGGCAATATTGGCTTTACTCTCTAGCAGGAGAGTAGGATTGACTGATGACGAGATCGGATTGATCATGTGGGTTTTTTTCTCCAAGGGGAGAATGGGGTCGACAGGTGGAAATGGATCGACCACTTGGGTGACACTCTCTAACGAGAGAGTGGGATCGACCGAGGATGGGATCAGATCGACCACTTTAGTAAAACTCTCTAAAGGGAGAGTGGGATCGATCAAAGATGGGATCAGATCGACCACTTTTTCAACTGGTTCAATTAAGGACGTGGCCAGATTGACGACATGATCAATCAGACTAACCGACAGGGGAACCAGATTGATCACTTTGTCAACTATAGGGGGGTTGAGAGAAAGCTTGCAATAAGCAGCTGGAAGTTGGGGTTGTGAAACAGTCATGTCTTCCAGGAATTTCGAGGCTTCTTCTATATGAGGGAAAATATGAGTTAGATGACGCCCTTTGCATAACATACACATGAAATTGGCTCTACTTTTCTTATTCCCAACTGTATCATGACTAGTTGACAGGAGATCATCAGTATGTTGTTCAGAGGTTGACGATATGGGTCGGCGAGGGTGTGTAGACCATACTTCTATAACCCTGGATAGACCAGGGAAATCCTTAAGAAGATGGATACCCTTACAAATATTGCAAGGGTACTTGGGTTTACGAGTTATTTGGGTGATCTTGACATCATCAACACTCCCAACACAATTAATAGTAACTGGTTTTTTTCCAACATGTTTTACAGTGGTTGGAGGTTTTGACCCTTGTTTATCTTTCTTCTTCTTAATATTTCTTTTCTTCTTCTTCTTAATCACCGGGTTACTAGCTTCAGAACTTTCACTCGACGAAGAAGATGAAACAGAAGGAGACCTTGCAAGTGAAGAAGGTGAAGAAGACCTTACTAGTGAAGAAGGTGAAGGATCAACGTGAGGTTGATGCTCTTGGGGGAAAGTTCTTGCGAATGAAGCACTAACTACATTCAGGATTACATGAGTGGAAAACAACCATACTGGTAATCCAATTGTGAGACCTGGAAGGCTCAAAGTAGCGATATGAGGAGGACCAATGTTTCCGTAAGAAGGGAAAATAAAAGGTTCCCCTGGAAAAGGGGTTCCTTCATTGGTCGTTCCAGGAATTGACGCCATTAAAACAAAAATCCAACCTAGAGTCTGCTAGGGAAAACAAATAGCACATGCTAAAAATCTAGTAAGCAAGCAAGCAAACAAAACCTTCTCACAATGAGCACACTAGTTGGTGATGAAATCCAACGTCACGGGGAAAAAGTAAGAAGGGGCTGGGATAGAGCAGGTGGAAAAGTTACGTTGATGACCTACTTAATAGACTTACACCTTGGTGCAAGCTCCCACACATAAACATGGGTATACCCTCCAAGGATCCCGAGTGAGTTTGGCCAACGTCAATTCCAGGTACCATGAAGACTTGCCCCTGCACAGTCACCTTGTGTAAAGACCCTAAAGAGACAGGCCACTAAGGTTACCAATCACTACAGTGATGCCTGGGGAAACAATCGATAGTCCAATCCACACGCAAGGGCATGGTATCTATGCCGAAATCAACTTGAAAAGCTTCCACTCATCATTGTGGGTATACCTCTCAAGTGACCCCCATAATACGCACAACATCTACACCAAGACCAACAAAGCAGGGTGAGTAACTCTGCCAGTCTCAATGTGACCTCGTGATTGACCCTTGTGTTAGAAGGGATTCCTAGGACAAAATGTAATAAGTGGATTTCACTGCTCCCTAACACAAGATTCTATGTTTGTTTGCAGCTTTGGAAAGTTATATTTAACACCTATTCCAAAGCCCTACAACTAATCTAATGTAGGTTTTCTACAAGAAAATATAAAAATTTCTAATCAATTTTTATAAGCGCTTTATTTTATGCTTGTTGTTACTCAAGAGGAAAATGGCGTGGACAATATGGTGTTTTGACCGACTCGAAAGTTATGCAAAGAGATGAAGATGAAATCTTTTCATTTCAATGAAAGCTATGCTACGAGAAGGAGAAAACATTTATCATTCCTAGATTCACAATGTCCCAAAATCTTAAACTCATCGATATCAATATCTTCAAGAAATAATTCAAAGAGTCTGTATATAAATACACGATTCATGGCCCCCCCCGACCATGAGGGGGAAATTTTTTTAGAATTTAAGACTAAAAAATGCCAAGAATCATGCAATTTCGCTACTTCAAATGCAAGGATGCCCCCAATCTAATATAAATCAAGAAATTAAATCCTCTTGTTTCAAAAATTTCACTAGAAGTAATAATGAACTTTCTTAAAACAAAGAAACCCAAAATAAAAGTTTTCTTTTAAAGCGAACTATTCAGAAGAAATATGATCTTTCCCTAAACAATTATAAAGAAAACACACACTTTGTAATTGAAAGATACTCAAATCAAGAGATTAATCCTTCAAAACCAAACAAAGCCAATGTGGCTAAAAGTAACTCAAATAATGTCAAGCAGACTGTAAAAAGATCAATATAGGCTCCAAAACTTCAATCCAGCTGATCAAAGCAAAACTGAGCATCAAAAAGACAGGAAGACCTAATCCAAAAATTTTACAAATGAGTTCATAGCCTGGTAGTGGGGTATAGTGTGATAATTAGGGATTCTCTCAGTCTAGATACAGGCAGGGTGCGAGAAGGTCACACTGAACTAAACAATAGAGTGTGAACATCAATGATTCTCATAGGCCACAGAGAGGTACAGTGCGAGAAGGTTTGTAATCAAGAAAAAATTGGAAAAAGGACAAAATTTTTGAGTGAACTTTCAGATCCAGAGAGTCTAGATGGATCTACCACAGACTCAGAGACCATAAGTCAAGAAATCAAAGCAAGGGAAACTAGACTAACTAGGAAACATTCCATTCCCCAGTATGGTCACCAATTTTGTTATGGGATAAATCGGTAGGTGCAAACACTAACTGATGTTCCTAGATCCACCTAGATCTAGAACAAAACACACCAGAACATGACGCTTTCCTTAAGTTTTAGATATTGAATTTACTAACTAAATAAGGATGGGTGACATACCATTTAAATGCCGCTTCCTCTCGCCATCGCCATCCTAACTCCATTCCAACGCTCATACAATGATGAACTTACAAAAGAATGCAACCAACCAAAGTGATAGTAATAGCATAAACTCAATATAAACCTATGTATGTGATCAAGGAATCATATAATAAAACACAACNGGAAAGAATCATATTACTGTATCATATTAAATGTGAAAGAGAGATTACAACCATGGCCTTGATGTTGTAAGATCCCTTCCAACTGTCCTTCATTCCCCACACACTTCCATTCCAAGAATTCTAAGAGCACAGATCTGATAATATTCACAATCTATCTTGACAAAGGAAAAACTCAAAGACACTCCAACCAAGCTAATAATTCCAAGACAAATCCAACTTAGCCCTTCTCCATGAGAGCTCCTCTCCTTTTATAAGATGAAGAGGATAAGGTGAGGAGGTTAGGATGATCCCACTAAATCATGAAAGCGAGCAAGATCCAAACCATTCGGATGCCACCTCACCATGGAAGTTTCTCCTTCTAGAAGATTCGAGAAAATGCTCATTTTTCCCATGTGTAAGCATTCTCGCACCCTTCCTATAGATCAGACTGCGAACTCCTCGTGACCTAGCTATGATGCAAACTGTGAGAATCAAGAATTCTCACACCCTAGCTATAATGCAACCCATGAACTTCCTTTTTTATGGGGGTTTTACAAAGGAAAATGCAACTTCTTTTCTCAGGAAAAGTTCTTCTCCCTTCCTTCTTTAGGAACTCAGGCCACTGACCCCTCCGAAGGCAACAGATAAGTTTACATCATTAACGGTCATAGGGATGACGAAAATAATGTGTAACAAAATGGTAGATTGATTAAAGAGTTTCTGGATCTTTTTTGTCTCAGTAAAGGTATGTTAATCAACATAAACAAATACGAAATTTATTTCCTGAATATTGAAGCTAAAACTCAGATCAACTTTGTTGATCTCCTAGCCTTCTCGACATTTGAGCTGGAAGATGGACTGAAATATATTGGTTTCACAATAAAGCCAAATAAATATGGGATATTTGATTGGAAATGGTTGTTGTATAAGGTTGAGAAGAGGGTAATGTTTTGGTGCAATAGGTGGATATTATGATGAGGTCATCTGGTGATCATAAAGCTGATTATCGAAGCTATCTTGGTATACTGGCATTTATTGGCATACATCCCAAAAGGAATTCTAACAAAGATTCATAATATTTTCTTTAAATATATGAAAAGGGAAAGAGGAGTAATTGAGGTCACATATAGTTAATTGAAAGATGGTTTGGGACTAAAATAAATATGTGTTTTTGGGAAAGAACTCGCCACCAAATCTCTTTGAATTTTCCTTACCCATGATAGTCTGCAGAGAATAATTATGATAGAAAATTATATAGAACCTGGCACAATACTATATTGGATTCATAAACCTGAAAAGAGTATCCAGGGGGTCTCGAATTAGTGGAAATCTATGATGCTATCCTTTTTTATTATAGGGAGATACTTGGCATGGAAGGTAGGTTTAGGTTCCCAATTTAGAATTGGCATGGATGCTATTATCAGTTGTCATAGGAATATATTTCTTCCTAAGGATATGGTGGAACAATTTTGAGTGTCAGGGAAATGTACACTAAATAGTGTGGGAAATAATGAAAATTCATCTATCTAGATTCAAGGTTGGTTCAATGCTCAAACACTGGTCTTGGAAGTGGAATGACATCACTTACAACAATTTTTCACTAATGAGTTGGTAAATTATTGCATCCATCTATCTAAGAATGAGGATGAGATAGCCTAGACATATAATCCAACTGGGGGTTAGTATACAACCAAGTTAGGGTAACTATCCGTTCAATCATTAGTTCCAACAATCTGTCCATGGTGCTTGGGAAAGATTTAGAAAATCAAGGATCCATTAAAGAGTGTGTTATATTTTTGGCTAGTTCTGAAGAACGATTTTTGACATGGGACATGATCTAGAAGAGGAATAAAACTAGTCCCGATATCTATAATCTATGAAAAAAAATGGCGAACCAAATGTTCACCTTTTTCCAGACTGCACTTATACTATAAAATTCTAGTATGAGATCAAAGTACAACTTCAGGTGGATCATATTTGGGGTGAGAATTCCTCGATTGAATGTTTTCAAGTTTATTACAGTAGGAGAAATTAAAAGCACTATGTGTCTTACCTATTCTAGTAGCACAGGGAATGTGGTTTCCATGTAATTATAGTCTCTTTGAGGACACTCTTTGGCCTACTTATAAAGTATCAAAATATGTTCTATCTCTCTTTACTTGTTATAATCCAAATAGTTTTGTGAAGAAATCATTCTAGTTGGAATTGATTGATGTTGAAAAGGCCATGCCTTGGTTGTTTATTAAGGTTGTTTGTCATTGATGTCAACCCTTGAAGAAATCCCCATAGCACAAAGGTTGGGTAATGGACCCAAGATTGTTTGATGTAAAGATGAATCATTATTGTCTTGTCATGGTTGATAATAAGTAGAAATAGATGAACTCCAAAGTGGTCCCCTTATGGTGAAAGCCCTGACGGGAAGATGCTTTACGGATTGAGTTATCCTAGAAGTATGGTTAGAGAACCCATGCTTATTTATGGAATAATGAGATGAATGCCAATGAATTTGTCAGTGAAACTATCCTATATGCATAGTTCTTGTCATGCCATTTCTGATGGTATGTGGAACGTCACATAACTCCACAGTTAGAGAGTTATGGCCATGAAAAGTTGGAGAACCCAGGTTTGGGTAATGGACCCAAGTTTGTTTGATGGATAACGGTATGAGTTTTGACATATTTTTCAGGTAATACTATTTTATATGGATAGTACATGCCATTCCATTTCCGGTGGTATGTGGAACATCACATAACTCCTCACGATTTGAGAGTTATGGCCTTACGAAATTGGAGGACCCTCATATGTCATCTAGAAGCCCCAAAAGGTCAAAGTATTCAAACTGGTTTAAGAGTTTTTTAAAGGTAAATAATAAAGTGAAGTGATGCGTGTACTATAATTCAAAGTGAATACAAAATCAATTATTTAAATAATAAATTTAATGGATAAATTAGAAGTGGGTTAACCCTAAAATAAGGAAAGTGGGCAAAGTGACATAGAAGATGTTTTTTTACCACAGATACTTGGATATGTTTCCTCAATGGCATATCAATTTCATAGTATGAATCATTCTAGAAATTTTTTTATTGTGAAAATGGTGAGATGGCATGTAAATAACATACCTTAGAAAGCATCATCAAAAGAATTTATCGTTCCTTGAATTCCGACGTTCTTTTCTTCACCTTCCCTCAGAAATTCGACTTAGATATCCTTTGGTTACCTCAGACACCTATAGGTATTCAATATTCTCAAGTGTGATTTAAATGAGAGAGCCTTGCCTCTTATTTATACTCTCCAAGTAGCTTCCTTAAAAATATCTTCTACAAGGAAGATTACAGGGACAGTCCTCCACCGAGAAGATTCAGATTTCAGAATCAACAACAGACAGATGGGCCTCAAGAAGAAAAAGGATTCATAAGAGCATCTTATTTAAGAAGATATTCAACTCCCAGGTATCA
>JASDQU010106969.1:81372-92005 GCA_032191745.1 Picea mariana | reverse complement strand
CAATTGGACTCTGCAGCGTTTGGAGTGGAGTGGTTCTCTAGATCTTACGATCTGGCCAAATTATTGATGAGATTTTGTGTTTTCGGGTGAAGGTTATTCCTCCACTTGGGATAGTTCTTCTCTGTATTCTCTCTTATATGGGGGCTGGTACGATATAGGCAAGCCAGTATAAACCAACTTGACAATGACATGAAAAAAGTTTTAACTATTGGGAAGGGGTCGAGCTTGGGATAACCCACTGCTCGAGCATGCAGACAACGATCTTATGCCAGAGGGCCTAGTACTAATAGTCTAACCAAACAAGCATCCAACTACTGTATGAGAAAACTACTTAACAAAAAGAAAATGTATATGTAATCAAGATCATGGAAAAAATAATTCATCTACTAAGAAACTCATCACATAGATGAGGTAAGCTACTTAGCATAAATAAAAAAGAAACACATATGCAATCAAGATCACGGTAAGAAAAATAATTCATCCACCAGGACATTCATCACATAGAATCACAAAGATTTAATTTCATCATTTAAAGCAAAGAACATCAAAACATTGCACCAAATAACTTGACAATAGAATTAATTGCTCTTACTCATTCACTGAGACATTCATGGAACATGAAAGGAAGTAATTATTCTCCAGCTCCAATCACATACATCTGATGAAAAATAGCTCGTCTTTGGTCCAGAAGGGCTTCTTAATTCACAGCAGTCTCAAAATAATTATCAACAACCAAAAGAAAAGCGTTCTTACAACAACCATCAACCCTTTGACCATCGGTCGATGTCCCTATTTATAATAAATTCTTAACCGTAATTAACGTTAAAACACAATTTGAGCTAATAAAAAATCGCCACATGGCATTATCATCTAACAATCTTTCAACAGTCCACCCGAATTGTTTCTTGAAAAGGGTGGGCTCTTTCATAATCAAACCATATGATAAAGAGTTCTTCATAGGTGTTGGCCCATGGAAATCTGTGCTATTCCATTGGAGCTGCATATATTCCCCTAATGTTTGCTGCGTGCACCCAATACTTTGCGAGGCTGAAGTTCAATTTATGAAGCATGGTTATGGTTTTGATTGGATGTCCTATGAACTGCTATACTTGCCCTAGCTTTGCATCAGTGACCCTTGCGCATTCTTCGACCCATAACTCATCTTGTTTGGTGCATAGCTTGATTAGTTCGTTTAGGCCGATCAACATATCGGGGATGCTGATATTGGGGAGCCCAACATACTTCATCGCTTCAATGATTAAGTTTCAGTGTTTCTTTTGGTTCTTCGGCGGGGTCACAAGATAGACTCTAGTCAGTAATCGGGAAGGTTCTTCCTGCAGTTAAAACAAAATTAGTTTAGTGATTAAGCAATCTATGATAAGACATAAACAAAGAAAAATATGAACACGTACCTGCGTATCTTGCTAGTCTCAGTCGTTTTTAATATTTACGCGATCCCAAACTCTTCCTTTGAGTGACCTGTGAAGCCACCGCTCCTCTTTGGTTTAAATTAATACATCAACATGCCATAGTGTGGCTAATCAAATACGATAGTCATGGATGCATAAATTATCATAGTAGTTACTTGACCTTTGGGGTCGAAAAAAGGGCATCGAGGACAAGTTAAGTGCGTGTGTGCTTCCAAAAGGTCGGATATCGTACAGACAAAGTCGTTAAATGCCTCCATAAACCATACCATCAAGTGTGCCAGGCATCATTCATCAATAATGGAGGTTTGGAAATTCAAAAGGATCGAAAGGATCGTACCACACATTTTCCTGGAACCCTGATTGACGACACTTTCATCTTCTAGATCACATCCATTGATCAGTTGTGGCATGCTGATTTTTTCAAACATCATGTCCCGAGGCACGGATATTATGTTGGCATGCCTAGTGTCACTCCTTGATTTCTCTATAAATTCCAGGAGCTTTGTGAGAAATTCTACATATATGTCGAGCTTGTATTCCCTGGAATTCTATTTTGGTAAGTTCATCTTGGTGATGTCCTTTTAAGAAATTCTTTATCATCTGTAGATGCCTTGAGTTCCTTATGCTTTTTGCAATTATGGGATCCCCTTCAAACACAGGACGAGGTCTATGAGGCAGTTGGAGTGCCAGGTCTCAACCCCAACGTGCCTGTGACTCTTTCTTGTTGGCTTCTTGTGTACTTGAGACTCCAACGAGAGGTACAAGTATCTTCTTGGAGGTAGTGTTAGCATCCACGAAGGAGATAGGGATGGTCGCATATACGCCTGAAAGAGCCATGCTAGAGATTGTTCCTTCTTTAGGCCCGAAACTGTGGAGAAGAGGAAGGCCTAGGAAGAAAGCTCGAGAAGGAGAGGAGTACTGCCCCAAGGCTGAACTGAGTGCACATCNAATAGCCGAGCTCTACCAAGAGAATAGAGAAATGCGACTTCAGTTGCTGGAAAAAAACCAGGGGATACCGCTATCGCAAGGTCACGCAGGAAGCACCGTTTGGCTGCAGAGACGACTTCGTGAAGCACAATACATGATTGTGCAGTTGCACGAAGCGCAGCGGATGGTAGCGACAACAGAACATAAGACATCATAAAGCATGAAAGACAATATGAGAGAGGACCAGGGAACAAGAGACATATAGTTGGCGGGTTCTCACTCCGCGTTCTTGGAAGTGTTTCTTAACATCTCCTTGTATTTATTATTTTGTAAAATTTTGTAATCTTACAGCGACCAGGCCGATTAGCCGATTCGTCAGGGTTGTATATTTGTATGTAAACCAGGCCTGGCAGAAGTTTTGATTGTGTATATAAAAAGAAAAGAAAGTGTTTGAATGTATCATGCTTCTTTCGGATGTGAATCAAGAGTGTATTCTTATTCAAGTCTTTTACGTAAATTATTAGATTTTTGGGGATCATTGTTATTTCGTCGTGAGTCTGTTAATTCTTTTCTTTGTAAAATATTCGATATCAATTAATACTTCCATGAAATTATCGACTTTGGTTATTGAAAAATAAAAAATTTAATCATGGAAAGACATTCGGCTAATGGATAAGAATCATACTTGGATTCTCACTTGCACCGAAAGTACTTGAGAAAAGACTAGAGGCCACAACTGCCATACCGGGCAGCATGAGTAATTATCATGTCAGGGAAACAATTATTTCTCCCTCGTTGATACCGAACTTGTTTTAGGAGTTTGGCAGTCGACAGTGTCACTTTATCTATGCACAACGCTTATAATCGCACTTTTTTTCCGAACCTGAAAAGGTCATCTTTCGGCGAAATCCTTTCTCAGGATGTTCATAAGAAAAAAACACTACTATTGTCTGATGTCGACGAAGTTCGGTACTCGGCTACTTTGAATTCTCAAAATGATTTTCGCCACCTTAAGATTTCGCCGATGCTGAACTTTTCTAGGGAGTTGGGAAAATTCTGGGTCGTTGGTTCCTTGAGTGGTCATCGTGTCTCTTAACATGGTTCTTTGTTGTATGTTCAAGAGAAACTTAAGACATGAAACATATAAGATAAGCGGATTATCAGTCTTAGACCAAGGCAAGAACAATCAAAGGTGGAAAACAAGGTGGTACCCAAAAGGAAATGGTCACATAACTTTTAGGGTGTGTTGAAGACTCAACAACCGCTTCATTTGAAATTACACTAAAATCACTAAAGGATTTATGCGATTGTTACAGAAAGACGCCCCTTTCATCTAGGATGAAACTGCTCAACGATCCTTCAATGCCCTTAAGCATGCCTTAACAAACACACCTCTCTTTCACCCACCAAATTATGAGAAAGACTACATACTTTATTTGTATGCCTCTACTTCCACTATTTCCATGGTGTTAGTACAAGAGAATGATGAAAATGATGAACATGTGATATACTGTCTGAGTAAGAGTCCATCAGGTCACGAGATCTGATATTCGCATGCCGAAAATTTGGCCCTGGAAGCAATTATTACCATCCAGATATTTCACCATTACATTCTATTATGCACTACCAAGGTCATTGCAGAATCGAACCCCATGTACCATATCTCAACTCGTCAAGTACTTGGGGGAAAATATTCTAAATGGATCGTTATTCTCCAGGAATTAGATCTAGAATTTTCCAAATCAAAAGCTAAGAAATCATTGGCTTTTGCAGAATTGATTTACGATATTCCCTATGCCGATGAGGATACTGAGCCTAGTGATTCTCTCCCTCATGAATCCATGTTCCTCATTAGTACATTCGATCCTTGGTACAAATATATTCTTCTCTATCTCCAAACCCAACATTTTCAGCTGGACATCTCACGTGACGAACGACATTGCATTCGACACCACTCAAAATGCTACCTCATCATTAGCGATACATTGTACCATTGTGGCATTGATAATGTCCTACAAAGTTGTTTAAGCCACAACGAAGCTGAATGAGTGTTAAATGACTGCCACCTTGGAGCTTGTGGCGGTCATCTTTTTGGTATGGCTACAGCCCAAAAAATCCTACGTGCTAGTTATTTTTGGCCTTTTGTATTCAAAGATTGCATTGAGGCTGTAAAAAAATTCCCACCCTACCAAATATTCCAAAAGAAATCATGTACCCACCCCGCTCCGCTGCATCCCTTTGTCACTGTCGACCCCTTTGCAAAATAGGGCATAGATTTTATGCAATGTAATCTTACCTCAGCCGAGGGGCATGGTTATATCATCGTTGCCATTTATTATTTCACTAAATGGGCTAAGGCTATGCCTACACTTATTAACGATGGTTGAACTACAACACTCTTTGTGTTTAACCACATCATCACTCAATTCAATGTCCTGCAAGCTATCGTAACAAATCATGGATCACACTTCTAGAACCAGATGATGAGTGAATTGTGCACCAAGCTGGGTTTTCTCCATGAAAAACTCATCCCCCTACTATCCTTAGGTGAATGGACAAGTTGAAGCCATCAAAAAAGTCCTAAAGAACATGCTCCAATGCATGGTGGGAACAAAAAAAACCTCTTGGCACTTGCATCTCTTCTCTGCACTCTGGGCCTATCAAACTTCAATGAAAACTACAACTGGTTTCATGCCATTCCATTTGGTATACTACATAGAAGCAGTTTTACCCATCAAATGTGAGATCCCTTTGTTGAAACTTATCGTAGAACTCCTACCCCACACTTATGTTGAAGAGGAACGATTATTATATTTAACCAAGTTGGATGAAACCCGTCACGATGCTACTTTCATCAACGAGATGTATAAAAAACACATGAAAAATCAATATGAAAAATCTGTCCGACCTTGTGATTTTGTAGAAGGAGAATTAGTCCTAGTCTAAGATCAATATTGTGACAAGTTGGGGGAAGGAAAGTTAGAACCCATTTGGCACGAGCCTTATATCATAAAATGTGTGCTACATAGAGGCACCTATGACTTAGTAGACCACGATGGAATATCTATCGATGAGCCTCGAAATGGGATTTACCTCAAAAAGTACTATGCATAGCATATCTTGCATGTGTTCTTTGTACATTATTGTACTATATACTCTTGACTTCGTGTGTCTTTTATTTTGTGTACATGAGTTTTGTCTTAGCTACTTATACTTTGTTTTATGATTGAGTGCACATCTGACATCATCCTTTCCCATATTTTTTTGGGTTTGCGGATGGCGCTACTTGACACACCCAGAACATGACTTCTGGAGCTTGGGTCATCTACCACTCTGGTGAGTTAGTGAGTTCATGAGGAATTTGCCTCAGATCTGCAACCAATAATGTGGAAGAATATCATGTCATCATCAGAATTTTAACTGAAGCCTCCTCCCTAGGTATAACTCAATTGATTATCAACCTAGACTCTCAACTCATGGTCCATCAACTTAATCATGAGTACACCGTTCACAACTCAGTTTTACTATGTCTCTGTTACACATCAAAATTACTCACTTCAATAGTGTCGCAAGTTTCGTCATTACAAGTGTTGTAAGTGTCGCATATTGTCTGCAAGTGTCGCATCTTGACCACAAGTGTCTCAAGTGTCACAAACATCATACTGCCATATTTCTTATGTCATGCCTCTAATGACATCACAAGGTAACTTAAGACACCTCAAAGACTAGTTTTGAAGAAGAGAAATCAATTGACAAGCAGTACAAGCCTTTTGCCATTGAAAAAGCCACTAAAACATCAATTTTGGGAGGGAGTGCTCCCCTACCCACTGTCAGGGAGTGCCAGTGCTCCCTGTACCTCTTTGGGGGAGTGTTCAAATGCTCTGTGTGCCCTTTTGGAGGAGCGCTACCTTTTCTGAGTGGATTTTTGGTTTGTTGGAGGAAATCAAGGGACACTCCCCTCAATATTTGAAGGTAGTTGGGTTCAAATCTTGGATCAAGGCATGATCTTAGGGAAGATACTGAACTGAAGGGGAGGAATCCTCAACTTAGCCCAAAGATCTCTCAAGTGGTTGGGCCTCTCCAAGGTTATATAAGGAGGCCTCCTCATGGTGAAAGAGGGGTAGAGACTAGAGATTGATACCAAAATTATGACCCTATAAGTGGTATTAGAAGAAAGGATATGGAGATTGAGACTCATGATCTCATAAGTGAGATGTCATAAAAGCAATCAATGTAGATTACTTGAGAAAAGGGGTTGGACAAGGAGAACTGGAAGAACTGGGGTTGGACAATATTCCATTCTTGGGAGATCACAAGATCACGTATGAAAGCATTGGTTTTGTCTTGTTGAAAGATTCTAGCCTAATGAGTACCTTCCCTACACCAATTCCATTGACTACACATCATATTGCCACTGTCAATATGATTTCGACCACAACTTATCAATCTTTGGAATCATCTGACCCTTGGATTGTACCTAGTCCTTTGGAATTTGATGCACTAGGTGACACCATGCCACTTAGTCCAGCTAAAACCCCATACATTACTATCCAATCCTCTTCTCCCTCTTAGGACGACCAACATCTATTGGCACCTGACAGTTACTCGATTCCATCGTGGTTAAATTCCTTGTCGTCTGCAATCGACTACATTTCCCCAATTTTTCCTTCTGATGAATCTATTAGGAAAATGCTGAGCATTGATGATCTACCTCGAGATGATAACCATCATCGATCCTCTTTTCTTCTTCCATTTGAATAAATCTAGGAAGATATACACTCCATCTTCCCTCCTGATGTTGTCGATTTTTCACCATCCCCCATGACTTCAACTTCCAATGATTTGGATCTGGTAGTTGACATGGTGATCTCTTCGGTAGGGCTGTTGGAGCTTGATATCCTTACCCCTATCATGACCCTCGACCTGTGTTCCTTTTAGAGTGATTTTCTTCCATCCAGTGAAGATCTCTTGGAATCCATGACTGAGTTTTGTCCCTTGACATGGTGTCCTTCTAGAGCATTATTCTCTTGGAAGCCATGATCAAGGAGAGCCCACAAGCATGGTTTCTCTTCTCTGTGGCAAGCTCATTAAAAAATGAAACAGAAGTCACGAGAACAGGTTCTCTTCTTTATGGCGAGCTCGTTAAAAAATGAAATAGAGACCATGAGCATAGTTTCTCTTCTCTGTGGAAAGCTCGTTAAAAAATGAAACAAAAGTCATGAGCATAGTTTCTCTTCTCTATGGCGAGCTCGTTAAAAAATAAAATAGAGGCCATGAGCATAGTTTTCCTCTTTGTATCAAGATTGTTAAAAAATGAAACAGGGATCTGGGGATTTAACCTAGAGGCCATGAGCATAGTTTTCCTCTCTGTAGCGAGCTCATTAAAAAATGAAACATGAATCTGGGGATTTAACCCGGAGCCATGAGCATAGTTCATTTCCTGTGTCAAGCTCATTAATAAATGAAACAATTACCTCTGTTGTTGAGTCAAGTCTTTCGTTAGGTCTCATATTTGAACCTTCATTTCATGCACCCTTATCCTTTTTCTCCATCTAGTAGAGAAATTGGTGACAACCTCAAAGTCAGTGAATGAATTGAAGTTTGAGGGGCATGTCTCTAGCCTTTAATGATCATTATGGATTTAAGCCACTAGCTTTCAAGATGGGGGCATACCGATCTTAGTCTTTGTTCTTTCTTGTTCTCATAAATACATGAGAATGCAACCGAGTAACCTTTTATCTCTTTTTTGGGCTCGTATGGATATATGAAAAAGGAACCTCTTGGAGTCATCTTTACGCTCTTTTCAGACTCTCTAAACATGAAAATATTGCTGAGTGATCTTGATTCCTTTCCCACTCATTAAAAGGTTTGAAAGGGAATCTTTCAAGTGATAATTTATCTCTTTTTCGGCCTCGCAAGACTAACATTACAAAAAAGGACAACATTGAATTTGTCTTTAAGTTGTTTTCAAACTCTCTAAATATGAAAAAACACCGAGTTTACCTTCTCTGGACTCGTTAAACAATCATACATTGAAGGGCCCATACATGACCAAACCCTTACTTCTTCCAGTTCACTAAACAAAGGAAGAGGGACTTACTGAAGGTGAGTCATATCGAGCATGTGTTACTCTCCTCGAGCTCGTTAAATTAAAAAGAGGTACTCGTCTATATGGATGGGGGAAAAATTGAAGGAAGCAAGCTAAGAGGTTTTTGAGAACATTACCAGTAACCTTTATAGTCGCCCTTGAACATGACACTTTGTCTTTGCAGGCTTTTTAATCTGATGAACCTCTACACTGAACCAATCCTCTGAGTTTCTTTTACTCCTTTGGGTCACCCAAAGAAAGTCACCGTATCCACTGCATTATCGTGTTTTGTTCCATGTCATGTTTCTACTGTTGTGCCTCAATGTTCAAGGAAAATATCTTCTTCGAGAGTCGGCCATCACAAATATCCTGTTTCAATACCCATGTTAGTCCATGTTCATCTAGTCTACCAATTACATCTCTGTGTCAGTTTCATGTCGTTGATGGGGGATACATCAAGGCCCTCCTTCGACGAGTCTATTCCTATCGACTTCAATACATTATCTAGGAACTAGACTTAGAAATTAGTTAGTACCTTGGGACCTGCATGCCTTCACACTTTGGGGGGCAATCTGTTACACATCAAAATTACTCACTTCAATAGTGTCGCAAGTGTCATCATTACAAGTGTTGTAAGTGTCACATCTTGTCCGCAAGTGTCGCATCTTGACCACAAGTGTCTTAAGTGTCACAAACATCATGCTGCCATATTGCCTATGTCATGCCTCTAATAACATCACAAGGGCACTTAAGACACCTCAAAGACTAGTTTTGAAGAAGAGAAATTAGTTGACAAGGATTACAAGCCTTTTGCCACTGAAAAAACCACTAAAACATCAATTTTTGGAGGGAGCGCTCCCCTACCCACTTTCAAGGAGTGCCAAAGCTCTCTGGGCCTCTTTGGGGGAGTGTTCAAATTCTTTGTGTGCCATTTTGGGGGAGCGCTACCTTTTCTGAGATGAATTTTGGTTTGTTGGAGGAAATCAAGGGACAATCCCCTCAATATCTGAAGGTAGTTGGGTTCGAATCTTGGATCAAGGCATGACCTTAGGGAATATTCTGAACTGAAGGAGAGGAATCCTCAACTTATCCCAAATATCTCTCAAGTGGTTGGGCCTCTCCAAGGTTATATAAGGAGGCCTCCTCATGGTGAAAGAGGGGTAGAGACTAGAGATTGATACCAAACTTATGATCCTATAAGTGGTATTAGCAGAAAGGATATGGAGATTGAGACTCACGATCTCATAAGTGATATTTCATCAAAGCAATCAGTGGAGATTACTTGAGCAAAGGGGTTGGACAAGGAGAACTTGAAGAAGCTGTTGCACCTCCATCAAAGGATTGTAAGTACTTTTACTTGTTCTTATAAATATATCAATGCTTGGCCTATTTCTTTCAAAATCATGCTTGTTCCACATGAGTTTGTCTTCAGTAGATAGATCTATATTTGAGATAATATTAGTAGAATAGGAAGTCCATTGTATCTTTGTTTGTTCTACAGGACCTATCAAGGAGCTCAGGATCGAAGCTCAGCCAGGACTTTGCAAGGACAAACGTCGTTAATAAGGTACATATCTTTCTTCTTCTCCTTCATTTATTAGCTTGATTAGACCTAAAAGGATGTTAGTGTCCATGTTAAACACTTTTCTGTCTTGGTCTTAGGATTCTAGAGACCAAGAGGGAATTTGCTTGTCCGCAGAAGGATTCACCTGTAATAGTCTTCACCTAAGGGTTTTTCATCTCGAAAGATCATTTGAATTTCTCCAATACAGACACATATCGAGAGAACTCAATACAACTTCATATTCGTTAGCTAATTACATAATGGATTGGTATCTCGCGCATAGATAAAACTTTTTGAAACATAAATCATATGTACACAAAAACATCACATAAAACACAAAAAACAACATAAGTAGCCACAAAACCTGTATATATATATATATATATGCGTGATAGCAATTTTTTTTTTAAATACATCATCAAAAAATCAACTAAGGACTCTAATTATCCTCCTGTATCACGTAATTATTTGCATAGCACACTACTTCTCATGTCACCCGACGAAGTAAATGGTTGAGGCTTTTCGAAACCCCAACTGTATGATGCTACAAGTGTAGAGGAAGATCTCACCTCCTGAGAGGTGGGACACCCATTGTCAAACCATGAAGGTTCCTCTCTACCTATT
>JASDQU010106969.1:45665-58546 GCA_032191745.1 Picea mariana | reverse complement strand
GGAACTAACTTTCAGTCAACATATTGGATGAATACTAGAGATAAGTACAATTTAATAATGATATATAAGGACTTTATTTTGTTACAATTCAATGGAAAATAAATACATAAAGTGATACCATGGTAGAATAACAAGGTTGAGACAAGCTGTAGATTGTGGAAAAAATAACAAGGTTAAGACATGTAGTTTCTTTATCAACAAAATTTGGTGTTGGAGGAATCATAACAAGGAAACTTAGGTGCTACCTAATTTATTTTTGGATTATATTACTTATCTATTAAATCAACAAATCATGCATATCACTTTAAAAAAATTCAACATATCATGAAATTAAGTACTTAGTCTCAATAAACCTAGCACCTAGGGGTAGGGTTTTGACTTCGTCAACCCTCAATTGTGATAAGGTTTTGGACCTTCTAGACCTTCTAGAATATTCTTGAAAGTCCATATGTGGATAACCCCATATGCATTAGTAATGGGGGATGATGTGGCATCCACTTGTACCATGGTGCTTAACATGGTAGGTCAAATTACAGGTGCCATAACCTTTGCATACACGCTCCTATTGATGTGATTGTTTCACCATTAGAAAGGTATCAATGTGTAGAATAATGTTGATGGGGTACAAGATAAAGCTAGGAAATTTTTGACCCTAAAAAATTCCATTTGATGACTCAAATGGCTCTGAATGGTTTCAAACCCAAATTTTCCAAATTGGGACCTGCCATTAAAATTCCCCTACAAGCTAATTCCTCCTTTTTTTTCTATTATCAATGCATCAAGATAGATGAAAAATAATATAATGTTCCAATTTGGATCATGAAACCTCCAACATAGAAGATCTCGAGTATGAATGATTTCACAAGACAAGTTTTTTCATGTTTTCTACCCCTATATATACTAATTTATCTTCTTGAGAACATGTTAGAGGAAGAAATTTCTAGAGGTGGAACCTTCTAGTAAGTCTTCTTACATTATATGTGTTCACATTATTACATAGGCATTATTTACTAATGATGACCTTTATTACATAGAGAAACTTATTATTCTATATACTTGATGGGTTAGGGAGGTTAGGACTCTAACACACATAATGAACGTACAAAGTACCTTCAGAAATCTAATCAGGGAAAACATTAACCAGAAGGTGATGATTCTACCTTACTCTTTTCTTCTCATATATAAAATGCTAATACAAAGACATATGGGATCACTATGGTGTTGGAACCTCATGTTATGATGGTTCATCAAAATTGTCTTAGAGTCAGTCAGTCGAGTGGTCAACCATTAGTTGGAGATAATCGGTTAGGTGATTGACCATAAATTGACAACAATCGATCGAGTAGTCAACTGGCTTGGCAGTTGGATAGTCAACTAGTAGTTGAAGACAATTATTTGATGGATCGACATGCTAAGCATTCAACTACAAGTTGGATGAATGGATGGTTGAGTTGACCTAGTTTGAATATATAGCTAGATAATGTGGATTTGACAAATTCAACTCTAACAACAGTATGTGGAAAAGATCTTCATGATCCCCAAGAAGTTGGTTAGATATTGAGATTATAAAAAAAGGACCCAATGCGTCATTTAGTAAGTGACATGAATGTGAATCATGTTCATGTGTGTAATAATACATTGTGATGTTCTGATCATAATGAGTTATGCTTAAGTGTTGTAATGTTGTCTTTAGACACCTTCGATCTTCTGTGAAGTTATTTCTCTTCGATTTTTCTATAGATTTTGTTATTTTTTTTCCACAGGGTTACACCCAATCCTCAACATGGTATCAAAATGAATGGTTTAGAACTCACTTGTCTAAAAATCTTGTTGAATCATATTTCTTTGTGATTGACTCTATCGAAGTGATTTTTTTACTGTAACCCATGGATCTGATCATATCTGTTAGATATCAAAGATGGCTTCCAAGATCAATCCTGTTGTTCTGAATGGATCAAAATATGCTATCTGGGAATTAGATATGGAGACCTTGCTACAAAGTAATGGATTTTGGGAGTATATGAATAATGTGATTCTAGATTCGATGGATGACCAAATGAAGTTTCTTTTCGATGGAAAAAAGGAAGAGGTTGTGGGGGTCATCACGACCTATATGTCATGGGAGATTTGGTTCCATACTAGTGGATTCAATTTTTCTAATCATGTTTGGAAGAAATTGAAGTCTTTGTTCGAAAAAATCAACAAAATCCATGTCATGCAATTTGAAAAAGAGTTGATCTCTCTCAATCCTCATTCCTTCGACATAATTGAGGAATATTTAGTGCGATTCAAAGAGTTGCAGTTGAAATTAGGAAAATGTAGGAAGGATTATTTGAATAAATATGGACAACCCATTGAGATGGTCTTGATGAATGTGAGAACACCATTCAATGTGTTCAGTTCCACATTTCAAACCAACTGGAAAGCACACAAAGAACATGGTAAGAATTATACCTTTGATATTTTCTATGGCTTACTGATTAATGATCAACACATATTTCTTAATGAAGAGAATCTTGGTGTAAAACATCAAGATCACTTTCTCAAGGGAAAGGGGAAGGTGAATCATAAGGAAAGAGGACAATTTGATACCCCTATACACATACTGAAATGATTTGACCAAAAAACTAAAGTGAGGATTGATGAACCATGGAAGAATATGTTGGCATAGGGGTAGACCTAGGGTTAAACGCTTCGACAACACACCAGCAAAACCTTAACTACAGGCCCTTTCGGCAACACTTGTGAAGTATATGAAGTCTCACTTGAGGTAGAGGTAGGGGTGGTTGCAGGACTCCAGTGTCTACAACCTTAGCTGGGACACCGATCTGTGATTGTAACACCTTAAAAAAACAATTAGCAGTTATAGATAATTAGTATTCGGCCTTAACTTATAGTGCAAGTAAACCCTAATCACAGTGCATCACAATATTGACCTAGATCTAGTAAGCACTAAGCACAATCACATAGGTTAGATATATCATTCATCCATATTACTAAGAAAAAATCATCGCATATATATCTATTATTCATATTACATCAAAGCATTAAGCAGGTAAACACATAACACATAAATACATCGCACAAAGAATAGCAACACAGGATATACATGGTTCACCCCCAGCCTAGGGCTACGTCCACCAACTCTTATTCTATTTTATTGTCTTCTGTCAATCTTCTACATGCACAGAGCCACAAAATCCTACTCCACATAAAACAGGAGATCTGCATGCACTTCGCCAGATCCTCCTTCCCCGAGCTAGGTTACAACACAAATCCTCTACTCAATATCTTACAGTCAATTGCACTTAGCCTTGCAAGCCTCACACAACATGCACAAAGCATGTACAACTGTCACTTGCACTTAGCACTTAGCACATCATCACACAAATGCCTATATTGTCTCCTCTTACATCTCCTAGACATCTATTTATACATTACAAAATGGACCTAAACATGGGTAAACCGATGGGCCAACATCCACCATACCCGTTACATAAGCCCAAAACCCAAAAATCCCTAACAAGGGGTCGAGATTCTGCAATCTCCGCTTCGACTTGCGTGTCACCTTCGATAGCCTGTCGAAGTCCCAAAGTACGTCAAACATGAACAAGGATCCTCAAAACTTGGTCAAGGGCCAACAAGCCCCCAACACTCACTTGTGACTTGTCCTGACTCACTTTGGTCTGGGTAGCTCTGCTTCAAAATCCTCAAGCTTGGCTCGAGATGCTTCGACCTGTTGCTGCACCAAGGTCTCCTACTTGATGAACTCTTGGATAATTTCTTTGTTGATAGGTCCCTCTAAGCGGTGTTCGACTGCAGTGATGACTTGTTCCATATTTTTTCCTCAGCCTTCAATCTCCTCAACTAGTTGGCACACTTCACCCTGGACTGGTTGGAGCCTCTGAGTCACTTCCATGACTTTTCTCTATATGGTGTGGACTTGCTGTTGAGTAGTGCACTATTCCTGGGATCGCTTCATCCTTTCAACTGCTGACAGGAGTTTCATCTGCGCTTGTACTGTTGCTTCTTGCTGCTTTTCCTCCCGGAGATATGACTCCAGTGCTTTAATTTCAAAGTCTTTAGTAAGTCATTTGTAGTTTTGTTCACTTCTATTGCTAATATGTTTACATTCCAGAGTGAATGTTCTGATCCTCTCAACTGTGCTCTGGGCAGCGACTTCTCTTTTATCTCGCACGTCCTGCGGGGTACTTGGCACTATTTGTAGCTCTAGGTCTACGATTCTCTGTTGAAGCTGCTGGATAGCTTCCGCAAGTTGCGCTACTTGCTTCTCCACTAGTTCTTCCACCTTTTTCTCTAATCCTGTCACAGAGAAAAGTGCTCTGCTGACTGATTCTTTGACTTCGAGCTGTTCTGCAAGCAACTTCTCTCTCTCTTGCTTGACCTGCGCTTTCTCCTCTTCAAACTTGGTGTGGAGGTCATCCTTCTCCTGTTGCACAACTTGGCATTGCTCTACCACTTCCTCTTGTGCTTACTTTAGGGTTATTGTGGCCTGTTCTTTCTCTTCTTGCACTCGACGAAGCGAGCTTCGGTCGCATCAGCTATTATGCGAAGTTGGACAGGATCATCTCCCAAATCTGGTTCTTTTGATGGCGGGGGCATAATGGATACTGCGCGGCTGGAATGAAGGGCCTGCTGTACCCCTCTGAGTTCTATTTTAATTCTATCATACATGGCTACTTGTTTGGCTTCAATGTTCTACATAATATCCTGTGAGGCATCTGATATGACTACGACGATGAAGTCCAAGTCATCGAGCGTGAGCACCGTGTGCACCTTAGTCCTGGTGGCTTTGGATTTATTCTGTGAGGTAGGTTTCATGGGGGAAGCCTTCCTTTTCTTAGAGGGATAAACCTGATGAAAAATATCCCTAGGTGGTGTTACTTCGCCTTGCTTCTGCTGATCATATTTTCCATTGGTCTCTTCTTTATCTACTTCATCATCACCTCCTTGTCCCAGTGATTCTGAAGCAGTGTCTTCTGATGCGCTCCTCAGGTTTTGTACCTCTTCAGTCTTCTTCCTTTTTCTAGTTCCTAGTGTGTCGTGTTCTTCATGAGTAGTCTCTGAGCTTCCAATTAGTTCAGGATCAGACATTTCTGTGGGGTCCGTAGGGATAAGGGTCTCTGCAAACCAGTCCTTAGTTATCTCCTCGAGTTATTCCTCTGTGAGATTATAGTATGAATGAAGCTCTTCTTTATGCTCATCTACACATTAGCTCTCCAAGCCATGTCGATGCTTGGTTTTCTTCTCCACTGTAGCCAGGGATGGCCTGCATTTGCGAGCAGTCGATGAGGAGGCTTGCACTCTTTGCATCGTTGAGGCCTGAATTTCTACGGACATTAATTTCTTGACCATTAAATTGATTATAACTTCTTCTATACACTTTTCAGCTGCGCTAAGTTCATCCGACATACACACTCAAGATCAGATAACTTAGATTGATGAATGGGTGCTCAAAGCAATAGAAAAAGTGTCGATCTCAGTAAACATAGTGCAGTAGCAATGATTTGGCTTGGATACAAATCACAAAAGTGTTCTCAGTGCAACATTTGATGGAAGAAGTAGAGAATGATGTAACATATCTTCTCCAATGGACAAGAGGCCTTCATAAATGTAGTTCTGTCCATTGTGGCGAGATCCCAATGGTCTGATGGCTATATTTCTGTTCATAACTGTTGTTCTAACCATTCAGGGTGTCGGTCTAATGGTCATAAGGCCTTCACTGGTTATATTTCTTCACCATGGCAAAGTGCCATGTTACGCTGTTTTGATATCCCGACGAAGCTCTAGTTTTGCAAACCTTCCTTCTGCAAAGTCCCCTCTGGAACATTCTGCAAATTTTCTCTCTTCTTACTGAGCTTTCTAGCCTTCTTCCTTGTGATCTTTTTCTTAATATTCCTCTTTCCATTTTGATTCTTATCTTCTGCTGGCATAGTAACTTCGCATTATTGAGAATATTTCATAGGGTTCAAGGGAAATACTTCTTCTCTATGAGTCTTCTTGTGTTCTTTCAACTGCAACATCCAAGTTTTTGGTTCTAAATAGCTTCTATCTATTCTCTTGTTATTCAATCAAGTGAGCTATCCTCCTAATCATGAAATATTTTAGTTCTTATTTCTTCAGTTCTAGGGCCCTCTTCTTTTCTTCTAGTCTGATCTTTCTCAATCTAGGTTTTTCCTAGTAACATAGCAAATGGGGTGCCGGTCTCAATAAATTTAACAACCTCAAAATATTCCTCTGTCAAAGTTCCATGAGCACTCATAGATATATTGGTGAGTATTCCACATAGGTTTATCAACTTTACCCTGAATAATCCTATTCCTCCTAATGAAGGAATCATAACAGACTTTCCAAAAAATTTCCCAAGTTCTTTCGTTCATGATATTCACCTGTATTTCTTCATCCAGAACATAGTCAATGTTGAAGTCTCCTATTCTTGTTTCTATGCACTCTTTTTCTTTGAAGATCTCTGATAAGTTAACATTTTTGTGATCATTCAGGTTTTCTTTCATTTGTAGCAATACATTCTTTGATTCTTTCTAGGGTTCTACCATGGTCTTAGTTTCTTGATCTTCCTCAGGGTTTTATTGTCTCATATTCACTCTTTCAACCTTAGCAATCATTCTAGGGCAGATCAAAACTTTATAATCCATAACTTTGCAAAAAATACAACTAGGTCTTCTACCAGGGAATTCCTTAGCAAGATGTCCTAGTTTTATGTAGTTACAACAAAGGGTTAATCCTCTTTTTTTTTTTAAATGATCCCCAGCTTTTCCTGTACTGCTCACTAGGGTCATAGTAGCTAACCTACAAATTTTTTTTTCTAGGATCTTGCATCCATTTTTTAGTCCAAAAATTCTTTCTATGCATAGGAATAACATATCTTTCATCATTTCTATCAGATCTAATCATATCAAATATTATTTCTTCTAGATGTGCCCTATTTTTTAAGCTAGGACAAAATTGATCAAACATACCTAGATTCATACTTTTGAAACACAAATTTCCACTTATCTTACCTTTTCAATCAGAAATTTTCACTGTTCTTATCGTTATCAGAGAAAAAAGCTTCAAGATCTTACCTATTTTCTTCAGATCTGACTTCTCTTCTTAGCATAGAGCTTTACAAGTCAAGCAAAATACTGCGCACTAGGGAAACAAATCTACGCGCGGAGCTTTCTCTTTTCTTCAATTCCCATCAATCACAATTTCAAGTCTCGACAATAGAACCATTTGTTGGCACAGGGGCAGACCCAGGGTTCAATGCTTCAACAATGCACCAACAAAACCCTAACTACCATCCCTTTCGACAACACCTGCGAAGAAGATGAAGTCTCACCCGAGGTAGAGGCATGGGTGGTTGTAGGATTCCATTGTTTACAACCTTAGCTGGGACACCAATCTGTGATTGTAACACCTTAATAGAACACTTAGCAGTTATAGATCATTAGTATTCGACCTTAACTTACAACGCAGGTAAACCCTAATCACAGTGCATTGCAGTATTCACCCAAATCTAGTAAGCACTAAGCACATTCACATAGGTTAGATCTATCATTCATCTATATTACTAAGCACAAAGCATCGAATATCTATCTATTATTTATATTACATCAAAGCACTAATCAAGTAAACACATAACACATCAATACATCGCACAAAGCATAGCAACACATGATATACATGGTTCACCCCCAGCCTGGGGCTACGCCCACCAAATCTTCTTCCCTTTTATTGTCTTCTCTCAATATTCTACATGCACAAAGCCACAAAATCCTACTCTGCATAGGACATGAGATCTACGTGCACTTCGCTAGATCCTCCTTCCCTGATCTAGGTTACAACACAAAACCTCTACTCAATATTTTATAGTCACTTGAACTTAGCCTTGCAAATCTCACACAACATGCACAAAACATGTACAACTATCACTTGCACTTAGCACTTAGCACATCATCACAAAGATGCCTATATTGTCTCCTCTTACATCGCCTAGACATCTATTTATACATTACAAAATGGGCCTAAACATGGGTAAACCCATGAGACGACATCCACCGTACCCGTTAAATAAGCCCAAAACCCAAAAAGTCCTAACAAGGGGCCGAGATCCCATGATCTCCGCTTTGACTTGAGCTTCACCTTCGACAGTCTATCGAAGTGCCAAAGTAGGTCAAACATGACCAAGGATCCTCAAAACTTGGTCAAGGGCCAACATAATCAAAAGAAGAAGACATTTTGGTACTAGGGAAAGACTGGACATGTGGAGAAAGTTTGTTACTACAAGAGAGACGACTTAGAGGAGAAATTCAAGAAACTTGAAGGAGACATATCGGCTATTCGTCAAATTATAATTTCACCTTCCAGGTTGAATACGTTTTCAATTCTGGATGCACTCATGACATAGATAATGAATGGGTTTTAGATTCTATATGCATTCATCATATGGCTAAGGATGCTTCCTTGTTCATGTCCTTGGATAAATTTTTGGAGCACAAGATCTATGTTGTTGATGATTTTTCTCTTGACATTGTTGGTCGTGGTGATGTTCCCTTTTGACATGGAAAAATCGTCGACGTTTATCATGTTCCCAATCCAAGCACAAATTTTATATCGGTTTCTCAATCGACCAAGACTGGTAATATTGTTGAGTTTTGGCTAGATCATTTCTTCGTTCAAGATCTAAACATGGTAAGTCGATTGTCATCGGAGGGTTTCTTACCTCAAAGGATGGATTGTACAAGATTTGTGAACTTCCTCAACCTGACTCTAAACCAAATGCTTTTATTTCTCACACTAATAAGAGAATTTGAATTTGGTATGAATGACTTGGACACCTCAATTATTGAATTCTAAAGTCGACGGGCACACAAAATATGGTTTTTGGTTTACCTAAAGTCCTTCCACTTGATGGAGTTTGTAGATGATGTGTGTTGGGTAAGCATAATCAGGAACCATTCGAATCTCAAAAAGTGTGTTGAGCACAAAACCTCTTGCAGCTAGTTCACAGTGATCTCTGCTACATCAGTCTACCTTCCTTAGTAGGTGAAAAGTTTATTTTTTCATTTATTGATGATCTCTCTAGATTCACTTGGGTCTATTTCTTAAAAAATAAGAATGATTTCTTTGAAACGTTCAAGGAATTTAGGGAATTATATGAAAATAAATGTGGTCGACCTCTCAAGTGCTTGAGATCAGATAATGGTGGTGATCATGTGAATCGACCATTTGAAGAATACCTTGTTCGATTTGGTATTGACTGGTAGTGGCTTGTTCATCATACTCCTCAACAAAATAGTGTTGCAGAATGCAAGAATTGGACATTAGTCAAAATGGATCATTGTCTTTTGTAGGCCAAATATCTGGCCAATCATTTCTAGGTTGAAGATATTAGATGTGCCAACTACCTCTTGAATCATATTCTAATTAGAGTTATCATTTCTGTAACTTTAGTTAGGAAATGGTGTGGACAAAAGCCCTCAGTTTCCCACCTTCATATATTCATATGTGTTGCTTGGGCTCATATTCCATATGATTTTAGAAAGAAATTGGATGCAAAGAGTCATGCTTGTATCATGATGGGATACTATAAAGAGTCCAAAGTCTATCAATTGTTTCACCCTGTCAAATGAAAAATCATTATCAAAAGAACTATGTTTTTTGATGATAAATTTCTAGGCATTAACTTGTTGAATGCTTTCTTTGGTTTACTATAGGATGGTCCCTTTGATGTTGTTTCCAACAATGGTTCATTTGCTCTATTTTTTAGAATGGAAAGTCAAACTCTGTTCCTATTTTGACTGGGCCATTGACCTTTGTTCCTACATTGACCATGCAGTCAATGTCTATCTCGATTGGTCCTCTATCTCCTTCGACTAAATTTTTTCCTTATTTTGATTGACCTTCTGCAACAAATATCATTTCACCCTTCTTTCCTTCCTATATGGGCTACTGAGATGATTGAAGCTATTGTTCCTGATGTTAGTGATATTTATTTAGGTCGAAAATTTGCAGTTATAAGCAACATGCATTTGTTTCCTTGATGGATCATGTTCTTGAAACTTGTGATCATGTCTCTTACTCAAATGCACAAGGACAACTCGAATGAGAGAAATCTATGCAGTGTGACATGTATTCTCTTTTGAAGAATCATACTTGGGATTTAGTTCCTTGACCTCAAGGGAAGAACATTATGAAATGTCAATGGGTCTATAAGATCAAATTTACCTCTGAAGGTGTTGTTGAGCATCATAAATCTCACCTGGTCACGAAATTATTTTCTCAATAAGAAGGCATCAAATACAGTGGGGTCTTTTCCCCAATTGTAAAGATGAATTATGTTCGACTAAGTCTTTCCCTTGCTTCTAGTTTTGGATGGATGATCCACCAGATAGATGTGAAAAGTCCCTTCCTTCATGGTGAGTTATTTGAGGAAATTTTCATGAAACATCCTCTTGGCTTTTTGAAAGATTATACTCTTGTTTATTGACTTCAGAAGTCCCTTTATGGTTTGAAAAAATCTCCCCGATCTTGATATGATAAGATCGACCCTTTCTTTCTCCATCTTGGTTTCAAACGTTGTGAATCTGATCATAGTTTGTATGTACTTCATAACCATGGAAATATACTGATTGCTGTTTTATATGTTGATGACTTGGTCATAATGAGAAATCACATTGATCTCATTGTTAGATTGAAGAAACAACTTGTCAAATCCTTTGATATGACAAATCTTGGTATTCTGCACTATTTTTTGGGTCTTCAAGTATTACCTCTAATTGATGGATTATTAATTTCTCAATCTAAATATGTCATGGATCTATTGATATGTTTTAATATGGAATAATGTAAGCCATTTGCTACTCCTTTTAAGTCTATAGTTAAGCTGAGTAAAACCTATAATTCTCCCAAAGTTGATGCTACTCCCTATCGAAAATTGGTTGGAAGTCTTATGTATCTCACTCAAAGTTGACCCTACATCTCTTTTTTTATTAGTTTGGTTTATTACTTTGTGCAGTATCCAAAATAAATCCAATGGAAATATGTCAAAATAATTATTTGTTACCTCAACGATACCACACATCTTAGTATCAAATATTGTCACAGTTTAGATTCATTAGTCAAGTTCACAGAATTTGATTGGGTAGGTGACAATGATGATTAAAATTCCACCTATGAATATGTGTTTAGAATTAGTACTATACCATTGGTTTGTTTGTGTAAGAAACAAAAGGTAGTATCTCTATTGACTACAAAAGTAGAGTATTGTGACAATGTCAATGCAAGTAAAAAGGTAGTTTGGATTCATCAGCTCTTAAGTAAAATTAGGTTTCATGTTCAAGCCTTGACTATACTCTATTGTGATAACCAAAGTGTAACTCAAGTTGCTGACAATTGTGTTTATCACAATAAAATGAATCATGTTGAACCACATACTCACTATCTCAGATAATTGGTTCAAGAAAAGGTTGTCACTCTTGTCGATTGTAAAACAAATGAATAATTTGTTGATATATTTATCAAACCATTTCTTGAAGATAAATTTGTTTAGTGCCTGAATATTCTTAGGCTTGAGGAAGATGCAATTATGGGGGATTGTCCTACTTACTTAATTCCACTTCCTGAATATATAGACTCATGTGTTGATGGGGGGGTGTTGGAACCTCGGGTTATGATGTTTTTTAACACTTCTCCTAGATTCGGTCAGTTAGGTGATCAACCACTAGTTGGAGATGGTCATTCAAGAGGTCGACCACTAGATGGAGACATTCGGTTGGGTGATCTATTGAAAATTGACAACAATCGGTCGAGTAGTCGACTGACAATCAAAGATAATTAGTTGATAACTCAAATTACTGAGAAATAGAATACTATTTGGACGAATGGATGGTCTATTCAAACTGGTTCGAATAACTAGGTTGTTCATGGCTGAAACATGCTCCATAAGTTTTAGGTCTCCAAATCACCAAAAAAAATTCTAGTGCTAAAAAGGGCCCTACAAATCCATTTTTCCAATTTTCCACTAAGAAAATACCAAAATATATGAGAATTTATATAGTGATCCATTTTGTATCATCAACCAAATTAGTTTTTAGGATTTACTACAAGATGAATAAGAACACCTGTTTAAAAAATGATTCCATGTTACACATTATTTTGGTCATCCCTTGATCATCGATGATATGTGTACTACTTACTTTTTTGTTCCCTAAAACTAGTAAAGAAATGAGACTTTCTCCATGAGAAATTGAATCATATTTCTTTTCTTAAAAACCTTATCAAAGGATATTGTCGCACTCTGCTAAATGCTGCGGGTGAAATGATGCTTGATCGTCACATGCTGCACCAAATTGGACTGCGACGTCACTGCAGGATGCTTGTGCTTAGGGTATGACGATGCTCAAACAAGGAAAAAAAGGTGAAATTCACAAATGTTCTAGAATGGAATCTTCTAGAATATGAGGTGGCCTCCGATTGGTTTGGATCTTACTCTCTTATTTGATTTAGTGGGATCATCCTAATCTCCTCATACATCCCTCTTTCACCATATAAAAAGAGGGATCTTTCATGGGAAAGGCTAGGTTGGCTTATGCATGAGGAATTCTACTGAAGATTGTACTTGTGATATCTTTGCTTTAGCTTTCCAAGTCAAGTTGTGAATACTCTTCATCAAAATAATTGGAGAAAAGTTGCATGTGTTGAGGAAAAGAGACATTGGAAGGGACCTTGAAACATGAAGGGATAGGTTGTATTCTCCACTTTAATTAATATAATGGAACAATACATTCCTTCCCTATAAAAGTGTCTTCATTTTTATTTTATAACTCCTTGATTTTATACATAGATTTCATTAGAATATA